>JAOVVI020004770.1:0-11932 GCA_028571085.2 Nepenthes alata
GCGTCCATGGCTTCGCCGCCTTCCTCTTCCTCCTCCCTTTCCCTCCTTCTCTTCCTCTTTCTTTCCTTTTTCTTTTCTTTCTTTTCTTCTTTTCTTTTCTTTCCTTCTTTCTCTTTTTCTCTCCCACGTTTATTATTATTATTATTATTATTATTATTATTATTATATTTATTATTATATCCATAATTATTATTCTATACTAATTATTATAATTATTATTTATTTTTAATTATTACTAATATTTATTAATATATATTTTAATTACATTTATTATTATTATCATCTATAATTTATTATTAATTATTTCATATTATTTATAATATTTATTGATATCAATATTTTATTTTATTAATTATTATATTGATTCAATATAACCCGAGTCAAACCATCAGGGCGTTACAGAAATGATAACCTTATTAAGGTTGAGCATATCCATTCTAAACAGTAGAATTGTGACAATATGATCGTACAAACTCAACAAAGAAGCCAGCAATATTAACATCACATCTTCATCATTGATCTTCTCATCAAGTGCCAATATCTATGTTAAAATTCAACAAGACTCATCCAAATGTTTCTTAAAACTTTCTTTCTGATAATCGAAGATCATAGAACTTCTTCATATATAACCTCAATGTCAAGGATTTGAATTTATACCAACCCTTAAACTTTATCCAAGTCTTCATTGGATCCAACAAGCCAATAACTTCTTAAAGACTGTTGTCAATGAGATATAATGTGATCATACAATCAGCAAAATTCATCACATTTTGCCACTCGTATCCTTCATTTTATTCCTGCTTGTCCTCCTTGTTCTATAATACTTTTATCATTCCTTCCTAGATTAAAATTATTTTTACTCTTTCTTATTAAAGAATGAAACAATTTTACTCATTATATTGTTCAACGCAGAATAGCAAGCTCCCCAATATCAATGCCATCAAATCATAATTTTCACAGCACGTCCTAAATCCTATCCCGTACTTAACCCTTAACCAATTATTCATTAACCAAATTACCAATTAATATCATTTGAACATAAACTTCACATTGATACTTCGACCGACCATAATAAAATAAATTAAATCACACACGGGATCCAATTAAGTGCCACATCTCATGTGGCTCTGATACCAGCCTAACCATTATATCAAACCTTACATAAAGAGTTATATCTGTCATCAAAGTCAAAGTATACAATCTAGCCAAAATAAAATCCATAACATAATCGGACCAACCAACAATCCTGCCACTTCAAGCCATATAGAACACAACTACATCCAATAACTTATAATATGTTACATATACAAACACAATCTGTTCAACTTAGAACATCACTAATGCTGTCTGAAACAATAAAATAACATCAGAATTTTAAAATTTTTAAATTAAACTCTTCATAACAGCCTATCCTTCAATCCTGTTCGCCCTGCATGTATATGAACCTCTCACCTGAATAGACTAATAAAAATATAAACAATGAGTGAGCCAAAAACTTAGCAAATCATATAAAATAATAATTGATCATATATAATTTGTATTTAAAATATATTGTCAGGACAATAAATCACGATCTGATACAATGGCATATAATTTTCATAACATGTGCAAGAAATTTAGTTTACACATTTCCAAAATTCTTATCATTTTCGTCATTTCTTATCATCATAATATACCAAAATCTAATTTTCTTAGGGACCAAGGGCCAGTAAGCCTTATCGACTAAAAGAGCGGACAATCAAACATCAGGTTATATTTATTTCCATATAACCAAAAGTTGTAAGCTACTATTCAAACTCGTAGGTGGGCCGTTATACATATAACCCTACAGACGGGGTTGAGCACTGCTTCTCACCCGCGGATGATAGTTCAAACCTCGATATACCACTATAATATAATAAGGCATGCCACAATATACTACTCGCTGAAATTTAACCATGGTTTAATGCAATTCTTAGGAAAACACTACACTTTTCTTCATAGTTCTTAATTTTCTCGTTTCTGGATAAAATGATCATATTCCTTGATATATTTGTAGAGTTTTCTTTCAAAATTCTGTAAATTTAACTCATGTATAGGATCAAATTTCCAGAACATATACGAAGCTAAAATTGCAGAAAACAGCATACTTACACATGATACATGAACTTTGGCATGAATTTCATGCATTTTTGCAACCAAATGAAGAGAATTACCCATGCATGTTAAACAATATCATCGTAGCTTTAAAAATCATGACATGCATAAGCACTGGAACAAGAATTGCTCAGAAAATTCAGTAAAGAATAACAACAAGAGAAGAAAAGCTAGAAATGGACTTTCCTTAACTCCAAATCACCAAAATTAAAACTTTGATCAACTTAATTTAAGCTTTTATGGTGTCCACACCCTCCTCTCTCTTCTCCTCGTTTGCTTCTCTCTCCTCTCAAAATTCTAAGAAAATGACAAAAAATGAGCCGGGTGTCTGCTCATATAAAGAGTGGTGCTCAAGCGTCACTCAGGCACGCGTCAGGCACCATACTATTAGACTGCAGCACTCGAGCATTACTTAGGCCTACCTCGAACACAAAGCTGTTGCCAATGAGCGCTCGAGCGTCCTTCAAGTGAGCCTCAAGTGCTGACCTCACGACTTTTGGTGCTCAAGCGCGGGTTAAGCCTCCTTCGGGTGCCAAGTCGTCCGGTCTAATTTTGGCTTTTTAACCCAATTTTGAATATCCTTAGACCTCAATTTTAATTATATTAGCTTAATCAATCAAGATTACCATAAATTAAGAACGCAAGCCTTACTTCACAGCATTGAAAAACTTACTCTCTAATACCGTTTATTGATATTCAGCCAAATTATGTACAACCGGCATGGCAGAATAAACTTGAAGCCCTCACAAAATGTAAACCACTAAACACTTGAGTATAAAAAATACAACATTGTATAATAATTTTTTATGTGAAAAACTCTTTTCAATTAAGAAAAAAATTACATAGCAAATTTCTAATAAATCTACTATAAAAGTTACCGGTTATAAAAATAACATTCTCCAAAATCCATTCACTAAAATCTGAGTCAATGATCTATTGAAAACAACCCCAAACATACTTAACAATCTATAAGAGAAGAATGTGCCCAAAAAAGGAGCAACCAAATGGTAACATGTTCTAAAAAAAAACATTAGAATAACATACTCGACTTTGGAGAAAAACAGAACTCAAAACGAGCATCAACTTGATGTTGAACTTCTTCCTCTTCTCTCTTTTCTCTATCTGTATAGCACTTCTTGTATTACAAAATCATTTCGGATATCCTAAAATTACATTAGACGCGACTTTTTATCAATATCGGCGTACGAGCATGTTTCAAGCACGTATGAGATGTGGACTCATTAGATAAATGCCACATGAGCATTTTTCATACGTGCATCAGACGCAACCTTTCTAAACAAACCACGTCTATGCACCTCTCAGGCGTTCATCGGATGCTACTTTTCTAAACAAATGGTGCACATGCTCTCTTTGAGCACTCATCATGTGCCACTCGATTAAGCATTAACCATCCCTTGGCTGACCCTCACATAAATATCGCATGACCCTTCAACGTTCTTTGTTGCTTCGACGATCTTGACCAATCCTCGCACGAACATCACGAAACCATTGATTGACTTCTCCGCCCGAGCATACCACGCATGAATATCACACGTCCTCTTGATAACTTGTCCATTTGTTGTGATACTCCCATGAGAGTGAGTGAAAACCTAACATTGAGGTTGGTTTATAAGGAAAGAAATGTTCATGAAAGACGGCATCTCTTGATATGAAAACATAATCGTTATCAAGATTTAGTAACTTGTAACCTTGATTTATGAGAGAGGTCGAATTCCTTAGAAACCCCCATCTACCATTTTGTACAGCGTAGAACCGGATGCATTTTGTTCCGCAGAATTCTACTTGCACCACAATTGCAACCTTCATCATCCTTCCCAAGACCATCATGTGTATAAGAAAGAAGAATTTAAAGCGGTAATTGCATCAATGGCAGCAAAAAAACTGAAGAACAACTACAAAAACAGATGCTTCAAAGTTCTTCCTCAGTGAGAACCGAAGTTTTGAATCTAATCTTGCATTGGGTTGGAAAAAAAAAAGAAAAACCAATCCATCCTCATATTCCATTTTCCAGAGTTGAATTCCTTATTTCCATGGGAATAACTCGAAAGATATACAAAATTTTGCTCCTACACCGATAAATATCAAAACAAAAATACTTAGAGTTTGTCCTCATCCAAACAACTTCTAATTGACTTATCATAGTCCTCATTTTAAGTTCAAAGACAGAACCTAAGTAGACAAAATCTGCTCACAAGTTCAAGGCGGATACGTCAAGATAGCCAGTGTGTCATTTCTTCTCAAACACCATTTTTAAGCTTAAGATGTAGATAAACATAGTGTGCTAGTTTAGTATAGTCTTACAGCATATATAAGACAAACAACATTTAGCAATAGCAATACTTTTTTCATATCATTGAAGACAAGGATGTTCTGAGCTCGGAAATAGTGTCCTGAAGTCAAAAAGTGAGCAAAATAGTAGCTTAATCAGCCAAAAAATCAGTGCATCACCAAACAGAAGGTGACCATATAAGATTGCTAAATCAAAAGTACTACAGGGATGATATGATTGATTTAACTAACTTCGTAGAGGGTTGTTTTGTACATAGATATTTGTCCCTAAAGTGTAATGCCTATGCGTGTTTAAGTAGAAAGGATGCGCCTGATATGCACCTATCCAATGTTCATGCACAAATTGGACAGAATGTTGATGCTTAAGTCGCACATGATGTGGCGCACATGCATAAATGAGGAAGATTAAGGATGCCTAATTCATGTCTATCCCACACTTGTGCGCCTATTGGTTATAAAGGTGTGCCTGCATGCACCATTGGTCAATTCACAAGAAAAGGAGAAAGAAAAGAGGGAAGAATAAGAGAAGACGAAGAAAAGGAGAGGAAAAAGAAGAGTAGAGCGAAAGAGGACGAAAGTGACTTTGAAACCATTGGGAGTCATATCTGTTAGAACAAAGGTTATGGTAAGTATTCTAAACTCGTGGTTTGGTTTATTTTTAGAATTCTTTAATTTGTTTTCCATATCTTATTTTAATATACTTGCATGTGGCTTTTTAGTTTCCACATTTTAAATAGTATTACATACATGTAATTTTTATCGAAGATTTTGGAGTTTTGTTTGGTTTTACATAACGTTTGAGTATTTTCTTAGATTTGTACAAAAATAAGTAAAAGTTTGAAGAATTATATTCTTATGCCGAAATATTTGTGAAATAAAAGTCACAAAACTTATATATTTGGCCTTACATGTGTTAGTCCATATAAGTGTTTTCATCACGGCCCTATTTTGGCTTTTTAATATGAGATGTATACTTTTCCATGAGGTAAAAAGTTTTACGTTTGTGCTTTCCCCAAGGTATACAGTATGTTTATACTTTCCCACAGAGTGGAATATTTTGGCATTTATATTTTTTTAATAAAGAGAAAATGTTTTGTGATTTCATATGAAATCCGCCGTTTGATATTTTCTTTGAGAACCATTATATAGAATTGATGAAACATTATCTTTGAACGTCCTTAGAGCTAGCTTTTGATTAGCCGTTGTGCAAATCACTAGTCCTTAGTTCTTTATTTTTGGCATCCTTTAGACTTTTTGGGAATTTTACATGCATTGTATTTGTTATTAGAAATGATTTGACCTTTTAAAATTTGCAAGTTTGACTCAATATTCAAATTTATCTGACTTGAACTTTTGAGCCTTCTGGATTTGTAATAGTTCAATATTTTGATGATTTCATACATTTATTTGATATTCATAAATAGATAACTAATTTTGCATATAAAATCAAATTTGGACATTTGATATATTTTGATTATTTGATACATTGGATTTTGCACGTGTTTTATCTTTTTTGTCCCTCTTTCTGTTTTGTCAACTATTGTCATTTAGAGTGTAGCACTCCACCGCTTCACCTAATAGCACGATGCTTGTAGGGATCAACATTGCAAAAGCATTATTAGAGCTTGAAGCCTTCCACTGCGTGTTCAATCATGTAGATATTGAGGAGATTTTGGAGCTGAGAGCTTGATGTCTTATCACACCCAGCAGATTTGCCCTTTACGATTAGTTTGTTTTGTGGTTTATTCGCTTATTGAAGAGAATTGTTTGCTTTAGCTGTTATTTGATTGGGGATTGTCCTCTCATCATAGGTCTCTCTTTTGGTCATTGGTATACCACTGATTAAGATTGCCTGAGCTTTGTTTTGTATATTTATTATACTCTATATTAATTAAATTATCTAAAACAATAAGTTGCACAGTAGAATTTATAACAGATTTCAACTAATATAACCCCTAAACCAATTTTCATATTAGTGTATAACTTCCTACAAACTCTACAAATTCGTACCAAATTCTGCTAAAACAATTAGGCATAATCCAAGTCTATCAAGCCACCAAGTATAATTAAAACACGAATTGCCCAACCCTAGAAAAATTAGATTAGATTATGGCAATTTAATCTACAAATAAAATAATAAATGCATTAGTGTAACACAAGTATAATCACTACTAAGAATAAAAGAAAAAAAGTCAAAGATTAAATCAAACTTAAGAACCATATATTACAAAAGCCAATCTAAAAAGTCCTTCAGCAAAGGTCGCATTCTTAAGAGTAAATCTGCTAAGTTGTAGTATATCATCAACATCGAATATAAATTGACTTTCTTATAGTAGAAACTCCTTAATGTGCCCACTTAATAATCAAGAGGTTTTCTTCTGTTGAGCTTTTCCTCAATCATCAAAATCTCACGTATTTTGTTTATTGATTTTTTATATATTTTGTTGATTGGAGATTTATATATATCATTTATATTTGTTTAACCCTCTAGACTGTAATATTCTATACTTTTTTATCAAATATTTAGTTGTGTATGCTTTTGCATTTGCTTTTTGGTCATAATCTTCCTAGCTCAATAGAGATACTCGAGAACAACTCCAATGCTCCTCCCATGACTCTCTTGGGTGCAATTTTGGTCATGCATCTTTTATAGTAGTTATTAAAAATAATTTGTCATTAATATTTATTCTTAATTCATTGATAATTAAATACATAATAAATACTATAAAAAAATGTGTTACGTCCCATTTGACTTGTTCCATGACAAAACTAATGTCATGTTGAGCTTGTTTTGTTAGGGGTATTTTAATATTTTTCCAAAAAAATGACATTGCTCTCTGCTCGCTTGAGTAGAAAAAATAAAAGCAATTGCATAGGACACGTGCATGGCGATGGAATGACTTCTTGCTAGTGATTTCTATGTTGGACCAATGACCTCTCAAGTGATTTGTAAAATTTCTTGTTTGCATAAGAGTCATGTCACTGTGACTCTCAATGGACTTGCCTTACTCATTTGCAGTCGTTTGACAAATGCTTTTGCTCCTTTATATTCTTTAGTCCTTCAATTATAGCAAGCAAGAAGATTGGAAATAGGCTTGTGCACAAGGGGAAGAAAATTTTGCTATGGTCTTTCAGGAAACTACAATTTTGAGAGTGTTCCATGTATTGATCAAATAATTTTCATGCAATAAATCACTGCACCATTCTTCATCAAGAATATTGTGGTGAGGAAGATAGAGTTCTTGTGAAGACTAAAGAAGGTTCACTTATGGAAATAAGCATCAAAGGTTCTAGGTTTGCGGCTGGGAGGGTAATCCAAGTAGAGCTCTAGTAGGGATCACAAAATGAGGGTACGTTGGCTAAGGAGGCTACAATGTCGTTACCGTATATTTATTATAAGTTGAATTTCTTGTCCAAGGTGAAAAACCTTTTAAGACGGCTCATGCACAACTCATAAGCATTTTGCCGTTTTCCTTCATTATCAAAATCGTATATTTTGTCTCTTTTTAGTTGCTTTACGTTTTTGTTAGTGATTTTCAATTATTGCTTGGTCTTCCCGGTCTGACTCATGAACATGCAATCTCAATGTGTATCGAGTGAAGTGTATTGTGCTTCCATGTTTACAATTGGGTCTAAACCTTCAGAGTTTTTTAGCGACAATCGAATGTTTCCCTTGCAACTCTTACAGATGTCTAATTTGGATGTAGTTTGAGATTTCAAACTTAGTATTACTTACACTCAACTAATTAAATTGGCAAACATAAATCTAAGGTCAAGGTCGGCTTTATTACGTTAATGAGTTAACTGCAAAGGAATTGAGCTATGTTCCTAATAATGCCAAGTTACTAGTTCAATATTAGATGTGTAAAGTATAGTATAAAATAAAGATTCGTGTTATTTTACATAAGAGATTATTATCAAGAATTAGATTCGATAAATGATATGTTGACATATGATACATGGAGTATTTATGAATTTTGGCAACTATAAAACCGACTGAATCAGTTAATAACCATACCTAGATTGAACATAAACGGCTGGTTTCCATGGAATAAAAGGGCAATCACTAATTTTTGTTGCTGCAATCATTGTTTAGCATATTGTAAAATTTAGGCCAAGAATCCGAATTATAACGATATGATTTAATTTGATAAAAATATAAGTCCAGCATTGGGCATTGTTGGCCCACGTACATTGACTTTGAAAAAAATTATATGACCACCAAAAGTAATTGTTAAATCCTATTGGAATATATTAGGTCCATTATGAAGTATGATAAAAATAATAACTTTCAAATAAGAATATTTATTATCATTAAACAATCAATGAAACCTTACACTAATAGGAATCTGATCAACAAAAATGTAACTATAATTCAACAAAGATATATAAGGTATAAGAGGAGGCTTAAAGCCCTCTTTCTGTACAAAGAGAGCACGAGAGCACTGTGATAATAATAAATAAACACACAAAAGTATTGAAACAAGGATTCAAAAATAAAAGATTATGGTAGAATAGACTAGCAATAATTCAGCATCTATATGGTTAGGGCAAATATAATTTTTCTTTTGGCAAGTTAGAAGAAAATGCAAACTAAAATAGAGATCTGTTCATAAACATAGGTCAAAGTATCTCGGTAGAACAAACAAAGAGTTACACAAGTACTGAATCTCAGTATATGCATTTATCTCTTTTTCTCAGATTGGGTGAAGGAAACTAGTGATATTGAGTTCATCTCAATAGTAAGTTATGTAAGTTTTTACTAATTAGTAAGTAGGATCAATATTTGTTTAGCTTTAATTAAATATCCTATTTCTTTTGTATTTAAAAAAAATATCCAAAACATGTAACAAGCATGTTATTAATCTGATGTGTATTTAAAATATGAAATATTAAAATATTTTGATGCATGTTAGAAAATAGTGAGGCACACTTGTAAATATTCCCCAAAAATGTTAATGTCACATAGGCATTCTCCTCCATGGCAAAATATTATGGGAAAATCAATGTCTCAGACTTGAAAACTGCCATATCATAATGCAACCATGTGAATATTTTTGTAATATTTTTGTTGGATATAGCCTAAACAGAGTCCTAAACAGAGTCAACACGATTAACTAGCATGGCAGGCCCTTAAATATTAAGCCCAGAAGGTAGAAAGTATAATCCAAGCCATCAGACCTAAGTTCGAAGAATATAATCCCACCTTAATCAAAAGGAATTGAAATAAGGATGGTCAAGTGGCTAAAAGGATAGGGAAAATATTAGATAATAAGCACAAATAACTGGGTATTCGAATGATACACTGACGGTTAATCTGACCGAGTAGTTAATCAAATCGAGTAGTTAACTCAGTCGAGCGGTCAACATACCCTACAATTAGCCCAGGTGAGGATATCCTAACCAAAGTCAATCGCTCAACATCATAATCTACTAAATTGCCTCCACAAAACCTTCAACGCGGCATGCACAAAAACGGTTAAATTATTCGACTCCCAATTGGTATGACCATCCAAATCATGATTTATTAGTTATTTTGAGAAAATCGCCATCAATTGGCAAAGTAGCTATAAATACATCTATTTTCCCTAAAAATACAGACAAAAGTCAAAAAGGATAGAGTAAAAGCTTTCTATATATTTGTTCTATTGCATATTATGGAGCCAAATCCTCCATCTCTCTCTCTTATAGATCCTCATAATCTCCTCCACTTATCATATTTTAGGAAAAATTATTGACATGAGTATCGAACAATATAACGGGAAGTGAGTCCCATATTCTTCGAACACTTGTTTACTATTATGATCTGTTGGATTCGGATAGAAAGATCAATATTTTAACTTGATTTTATTTAAATCATAGTTTATAGTTTATAGTTTACGTACGCACTATTCTTACCGTCTATAAGAAACGCAATCAAGCCACTCGTTGCAACCTAATTCAGATGACACCCACAAAAATCCCACTAACTCATTCTTTAACAAGATCTAAAAAAGATCAACATAATGGCACATGGACAATCATGCCAATCATCAAAAGATGTCCCCTCTCACAACATCCTCCCAGAAGAATGCAATTAAGGAAGTGCTCACTCACCAACCATTCCAAATATTGGAGCCATAATAGCTCATATTCAAGACAGGTTACAAATATTAGAGTTCCTCTAGGATAAATTCAAGGACCAGACCTGTCAGACTAAAATCTTCCATCCATAAACATTGACCGCTGAGAGGAAGATGAAAGGAAAGAAAGCTGGCTTAAGAGGGAGTCACTTGTGGCCAAGCACAACTATGTCTCCCGAGGTGCATAACTGAGTTGTTTCTTTCAGACTCGGACGATGTCTAAATTTTGAGATTAGGGAAGACAATCCAGAATTACGGAATCCTCGTTATACTTAAAATTGCAAATGCCCGTCTATCTGAGAGAAAGGGTCATGCAGCATGCCTTGAATCCTCCCGACTAGACAGATACCAAATGTATATGCTAATCATTCAAAGCTAGCAACATTTTCTCAATGCTAAAAGAATCTTCTTTATAACTAAAGTAGAGGAGTGAACTAAAAAAATAGAACAGCAGGTTTTACGAGGAAGCTCTGCTAGCCAGATCACCCAATTAGGTCGAACACAATTTACCTTAGATATTAAGAGATATCAACTTTCTTATAAATTTAAAATGTCAGTGTTAGAGTCGTATGATAAAAGTACTGATCCAATGGATCATCTGGACCATTTTTCGTGTGCTGCTCTGCTTCCCAAATTTAGAGAATGTTGTACCATATTTCTATTTTTCTTTGACTTTAAAGAGATGCACGAATTTGATTATACAAGTCAAATAATAATTCACAAGTTGAGCCTAATCTCCAAAAGTAAACTTCTCAAATAGAAAAGGCAAAACTACTCCATAGCAAAGCTCATGACCATTGAGAAAGAGATTAAAAATTTACTGACACTGGATTCATTAAGGAAGTTCATTATATAAATTGGTTATCCAACTTCATCCTTGTAAATGAGAGTAATGGGAAATGGAAAATGTTCATTGACTTCACATATGTGAATAAAGTGTATCCAAAAAATAGTTTCACTCTCCCAAGGATCGAACAACTGGTAAAATCATCATCCAGATACCAACTACTAAATTTCATAGACACTTATTTAGAATATAATCAAATCCATACGAATTTAGAAGACAAAGAGATGACCTCATTTATAACAGATCAAGGAACCTATTGTTATAAAGTGATACCTTTTGGATTATAAATTGTTGGATAAACATATCAAAGGCTAGTAAATAAAATGTTCAAACAACAAATCAAAAAATATATATAAAGGTGTACGTCAATGACATACTCATCAAAGGTGTACTTCCCAATGATCATATTAGCGATCTGGTAGAGGCATTCATTGTATTCAAAATGTATCGAATGAAATTCAATCCGACCAAGTGTGTCTTTATGGTAACTTCTGGTAAGTTTTTAAATTTCACAGTC
>JAOVVI020004771.1:0-17259 GCA_028571085.2 Nepenthes alata
AATATTAGATTGTTTCCGTGACATTTTGGGATTTATGACATTATTAATCTTTAGAATGCACCTCAGGTTTGATGAAAAGAAAAGAAAAATTTTATGCTCATCTATTTACATTATCATAAAGTATAAATTAGAATTGACGACGGCTTTTGATGGTAATAAAAGTCGGGTCGTCACAGCTACCTTGTGGGGATCGCAAACATTCATATCTACCACCTATAGTTAGGGCATGTACTACCTTGAGGTGATGCTTATGCAACCCAATGGCTCCCCTTCTGACCATCGCCTGTAAGTCTATACCTTTATTCTCATTTGAGAGTTTGATTTTAATGAGAAGCTCAAGCCCCTGCTCTGTTGAAATATGTTTCCACTCATCACTTAAGCAAAATCATCCTTAAACTTAAAAAATTGGGTGTCTGGTTTGAGAGGTATAATACACTCATTTTCATAAGACTACTTGTAAGGATCTAGTTTCTAGGACTTGGTCTCTCAGCCATAATGAAAAGACCAGTCTAAATAGCTTGTTGACCAGACATATTGAATTATTGACCGGCCAAAAAAGTTAGCCGAAATTTAAAAAGTTGGCCGAAAATAATAAATTGACCGGTTAAAAAAAGTTGACCGAATTTGGCATATAGTTGACCGACTTTAATGGCAGGATTTTCGGAGACGATTGAGTGAATTTTCGAAGAAGAAATTTAGAATGGTTTTCCGAAAAGGATTTTCAAAGAATATTTTCAAAGAAGATAGACGACAAGGATAAAACAATGTCTGAATAAAAGAATCGACCGGGCTAAAATAATTAGCCATCTTTAATGACAAAACAATTAAAGAAGCAGATGGTCGGTCTGGATTAGATAAGTTGTTTGGAATTTGTGGAGCCGTATGAAAATTTATTGAGCTGCCCGGAATAAAGGAGATAACCGAATTTAAAGTTGGCCAAAATTTGAAGAAATAACCGAAATAACCACAAAAATATAGCCTGAAAGCAAACAGCAACACTCAAAGATTTGGAAAATGACCAAGATTTATTGAAAAGAATCCGAAGACAACATAAAGAGTCCGAGGACTCATAATAAGACTGAGGATTTTGATTATATATGTGAGTTAGTGCACCGATCATCAGAATCAGTATAAGTCATGCCTTGCTCCCACCCACTCTATTGACCTTCTAGAATAAGAAATGGAAAAAGAAAAAAAAGTACAAAGTAGGTGACTTACCTTCACATCTCCCACCAACCCTCTAGTCTATAAATACTGAACTTTAGAAGTTAGGAAAGGAATTGGGAAAGCTGTGAGAGAAGCACGAAGGAGAAGAAGGGGAAGAATTGTCAGCCAGATCTAAGTAAGGGAAGTCCATAGGTCATAATTTCAGGCAAGTGTACCCTACATTTTTGTTAATTCAAGTTTAAAATCCTTTGGGCATTATTGTTCTCATACTCTTCTTCATTGATTTCTGCGTAATGCATGATGATTGCTTTCTCATATTCTTGAAGGAATTTCATGATCAACGCATATGTTATGTTTTACATGTGAGATTCTATTATCAGCTCATGCTTTAAAATTGTGAACAGAAAAGTTATCTTGTATCTTTAATTATTGTTAACAAATTATTTTGCATGATTAAGATCTCACGTGTTTTTCATGATAATCGCTACTTGTAAAAGTAGAGATTTTCATGTTTTAAGGACTTAGGTCATCTGAAGCTCAAGACTGTTTTGATGGTCGAGTAGCTACAAACCTAAAATATAGTCAATTTTGATGATTGAGTATATGCAAATCTAAAATATAGCCAGTTTGATACGGTAGCCGAGTATGTACAGGTCTAAAATGTAGCCAGTTCTGATGGTCGAGTAACTGCATACCTAAAATGTAGCCAGCTTGATATGGTAGCCGAGTAGCTATAGGTCTAAAATGTAGCTAATTTTGATGATCTAGTAGTTGTAGATCTTAAATGTAACTAGTATTTTGAATGAAATGTTGATTTTTGGATTTGGAACTTGTTTTGCAAACTAGTTCTCATGAAAATGCTTTTGTTCCATGTTTTATACTTCGGTATGTAAAAATGTTGTTATTCCATTTCTTTAAATGTCGTTCGAAATTATATTTATGCATGTTTTCTGTATTGATACCTTGCTGAGTTGTTACTCACTCCTTGCTACTTTCTTACCCTCAGATGACCAAGAATTTATACCGGACGAGAAAGAGTAAAGTCGAACGATTTAGCTAGGCAGGAAGGCCGATCGGGATTTTTATAGCAGTGTATAACCAACCTTGATGTATTTTCTGGGGATATTCTGGAAACATTTGTATAATGATTTTGGTATGTAAATTAAAAGGATATTCATATGCTTCCATAGAATTTTATGGTTAAGAATTTTTGTTTCTAGTGGCATCTCATACAACTTTGACCAACTGACCTAGTTATAATCTGCCTACTTTCTGGCCGACTTGATGACCGGTCAACTTTGATCATGTGCGTGCAAATGAAATTTTAAGTCCACCCACTCATATGTCTTTTGTACAAAGTTTACTGTTCAAGTTATATGTATGTTTATGGATGGAGGTCATATGATGGACTATGACCCATTCTGTCACAAATAGTATCAAAAAAATGGAGAGATACCTTAGGTTGGATTTGAATTTATTTGGAAGCTTATGATAGGTTAAGATTGATCACATGAATAAATGAAAGTATAGGACAATAAAGTTAGACCGGTCAAACTTCATTGTCCTATTCCGATCAACCAAGCTTGCACTAAAGTAGGACCCGAACATTATGTTTAAGAAGCGTCGTGACCTAGTTAATGATTAGGCTGAATTGTAATATGACCCAATTGCTCTTGTTTTAGAAATTGAAGTGTTAATTGAAAGAATGGCAAATAGAGGAAGACAAACTACTTGTAATTTTTAGGACCGGGAGGTGGAGTACTTGAATATGTTAGGTAGAATGGCCAATGTTATGGAAGCCATGGGGCAACATAGTTTGGCTTCAGCTCCTGTTAATCAAGGGACATCGGCGTATGATCTCTTCACCAATGAGCATGTCCGAGAGTTGTTAGGAGAGTCGGTTCCAGTAAAGGAAGATATGTGTATCTAGTGGCTTAAGAAGGTATTTATGGTTATTAAATGTCCAGCTAAGGATAGAGTCCGGTTTGTGACTCATAAATTGGAGGGAGAGACTCATAATTTGTGAAAAATGTAGAAAAGAGTATTTGGGGTACCGGTAAATGAGATTACTTGGGTCATATTTGAGGTGGCCGTTATGAAAAAATATTTTTCTGACAGTCTCCGTGCGCAAAAAGATGATGAGTTTTTACAGTTAAGACAAGGCAATAGTACTGTGGCCGAGTACAATGCCCAAGTTCACGGAGTTATCTCATTATACTCCATATATGATGGAGGAAGAGAATAGAAAGGCGAGAAGGTTCTTTCAGGGCTTGAGAGACTACATTAGGAAACATTTGTTGACATTAAAGTTGTCGACTTATGGGAAGGTATTAGACAGAGCCATTATCTACGAGAAGGAGCATGAAAGAGAGAAATTTTTTAAAAAGAAGTGTCTAGTAAGAGTGGCTCAGGAGCCAGCTCCATTGTTGTACCAGAGAGGCCCCCGAACAAGACAAAGTAGTTTGAGTAAGGGACGGTGTCCGACCAAGCAGCACCAACTTCTAGGGTGTCAAGTAACCCATGTCTTTATTGCGAAAAGTTGCATGAGGGCAAGCATTGTTCTAAAATGTTGAGATTTTGTTACAATTATGGAAAATTGGGGCGAGCCCCAGTGCCCAAACCAACCGTCCTAGCCAAGACAATTGCAGTCTTTGCAAAGGAAATCAACGTCTCCACAGAGGTTGTGGAAGGTATGATTCTCGAATCTTGACATATCATAGTACGTGTTATTTTATGATTCCAAATCTATATTCTTTTTGTATTACCTGAGTTCATTTCGTTGTGAATCATGGATTTTATACTAGTTTCCTTGAGGCCTACGATATTTTCTTGGGTCTATAGTAACTGTAGAACTTATATGTCTAATATGAACCAATGGATGTGACTTGTAAGTTGATTTTAGCATGCAAGTAAATGATAAATCAGAGTAGTATAGTGGTAGCATTAGGGCCCATGGCTATGAGATTTGAAATCTCATAATAGGATTAAGAATCCAAGTGAATGATAATTTTTAGACTTGTTAAATTTTGAGGACGAAATTTTATAAATTGAGGAGAATTGTATGAATTAGGTTTCTAGAGGCCTCTCAGCCATAATGGAAAGATCAGCCTAGATAGCTTGTGACCGGACAGATTGAATTATTAACCGGCAACAGAGTTAGCCGAAATTAGCATAGTTATCAGAAATAATGAAATGATCGGTTAATAAAAGTTGACCATATTTAGCATATAGTTAACCGACATTAATGGTAGGATTTTTGGAGATGATTGAGTGAATTTTCGGAGAGAAAATTTAGAATGGTTTTTCAGAGAGGATTTCTAGATAAGATTTTTGGAGAAGTACTAAATAAGTGACTTACCCCCACCTGCTCCCACCAACCCTCTAGTCTATAAATGCTGAACTTTGGGGGTTAGAAAAGGAGTTGGGCAAGCTATGAGAGAAGCACGAAGGAGAAGAAGGGGAAGAGTTTTCGGCCAGATCTAAGTATGGGAAGTCCATATATCAGAATTTCAGGCAAATATACCCTATGTTTTTATTAATTCATGTTTAAAATCCTTTGGGCATTGCTGTTCTCATGTTCTTTTTCGTTGATTTTTGTGTAATGCATGATGATTTCTTTCTCATATTCTTGAAGAATTTCATGATCAGCGCATGTGTTATGTTCTACATGTGAAATTCTATTCCCCGGGTCATACTTAAAAATTGTGCACAAAAAAGTTATCTTGTATGTTTAATTATTGTTAATGAATGAATTTGCATGATTAAGATCTCACCTGTTTTGCATGATTATCGCCACTTGTAAAAGTAGAGATTTGCATATTTTAAGGACTTCGGTCATTTGAGATTTAAGACTGTTTTGATAGCCAAGTAGTTGCATGCCTAAAATATAGCTAATTCTTATGGTTGAGTAGTTACAAACCTAAAATGTCGCCAATTTGATGTGGTGGTCAAGTTGCTGTATGCCTAAAATGTAGTCAATTCTGATGGTCGAATAGCTGCAAACAAAAAATATAGCAAGTTTGATATGATAGCCGAGTAACTGTAGGCCCAAAATATAGCTACTTTTGGTGGTCGAGTAGTTGTAGACCTTAAATGTAGCCAATTTTTTCAATAAAAAGTTAATTTTTTTGATTTGGAACTCGTTTTGGAAACCAATTCTCATGAAAATGCCTCTGTTCCATATTTTAAGCTTTTGTATGTAAAAATGTTGTCATTCCATTTCTTTAAATCTCGTTCAAAGTTATATTTATATATGTTTTCTACATTGGTACCTTGCTAAGCTGTTACTCTCTCATTGTAATTTTTTACCCTTAGATGACCAAGAACTTATGTCGGACGAAACAGAGTGAAGTCGAATGGTCTACCTAGGTAGGAAGGCCGATCAAGATTTTTGTAGCAGTGCATAGCCGACCTTGATGCATTTTTTTGAGATATTCTGGATACTTTTGTATAATGATTTTACTATGTAAATAAACAGAAAATTTAGATGCTTCCATTGAATTTTATGGTTAAGAATTTTGGTTCCTAGTGGCATCTCATGCGTCTTTGACTGACCGACCTAGACTCTTGGCCGGTCAAGAGGTGACTGACCTAGTTATGACCGACCTACTTTCTGGCCAACTTGATGACAATTAGTTTCGATCATGTGTGTGCGAATGGAATTTTAAGTCCACCCACTCATGTTTTTTGTACAAAATTTATTGTTCGAATTATATGTATGATTATTGACAGAGGTCATATGGTGGATTATAACCCGCTTCGTCACACTACTCATTTGGAGTCTCACAAATCATTACTAGAATCCTATAGCTATTGTAGTATCACATGGGATCCACAACATTTTCCAGCCTCGAGGACTCAACATCCTCGCAACTCCATTTCCAGATCAAGCTCCATAAAATAGCTTGATCCATTCTCAACACCTGAAATAATAGTTATAACATCATTTCTCAACACCCAAGACAATAGTTATAGCCGATATCACAGAAATAGCTAACTCTCTGCTCTTTTTTTCCCGATTCAAACTCATATTGACTTACACAATGTCATGGTTTCTTTAGAAATATAACTTGGACCCTTTCACTTTTATTATTTATGGTGTGCAAGACTGATGAATCAATTATTTAGATTAAGACCCACCTTGAGTTGTCTCCACTGTGAGTCAAACCACATTTTCATATATGCATTCTTGGCACCCATTCATAGAGACAGTTAGCTAAGTACTATCTAACAGTAGTCGGTGGTTCTTCTCCTCTCTGTAATTTTAATCTCTTATTCTTTCTCAAGAGCCTCATTCCAAGTAAGCAAGTGATCTCAATTACCTTTTTCCTCTACCCCAAATGAGTAACTGGAATCTTCATTTCCTAGTGTTGACATGATCAAGGCCACCCGAAATGTCGAGGCCATTCTTAGCAATGCGGCTCCCCATATGGGAAAATGAATGCAACCACTAGGATGCTTCGTCGTAGGATTGGGCTCCAATCGGTAGAGGCCAGTTTGTCATGGCCCCAGCCGAAAGCACCTTCCATTCTATACATATTCATTTGATCACACCCACCAAAAGGTGTTGCCCCAGTCATCATCGTTAGTTGATCAGCCGAGTATAGAACTTAAAAGCAGGAATCTCGTATTTTAACTTGGTGTGGAGATATGTTTTAGAAATTTCAGCAACAAAGTATAGAGAAAAAAAACTTAAAATCTATTTGCTTTAACTAATTATACAAAAAATCATAAATATTTTATTTAAAATCACATTCCGGTCTTATAACTTTTCTTTCTCTCTTTTCTCAACACCTCAGGCTAAAAGGAGCTAAAGAGATGTAATGGACTCTTTTACACATAAATTGTCGCAAGTATACTAATGAGGCATCAAAACCATTTTGGTTAGAGTATTTTTTCCCCCTCATATGCATATCAAGCTTGTTAATGTGTCTAGAATCACGTGCGTGTCCTTCTACATACATTAGGCATGCCAATTCTACTCAATTAAGTACATATACCAATTATATACACTTTAGATGCAAACACTCTATTTAACAAAGTATGTGTTAGGCTCATACGCCCCTCATATGCCATTCTTATACGAACTATTATTTAGGATCTTATTTTGGTTCATAATTTAACGTTAGTAATCAAAATGAATTACATCTAATCAAACATTTTACAATAAAATAAGCACTTGAGTATTACACTATGACCCTCTTTTTTCGGCTTAAGCTCATACTGGGTTAGGGATAAATAAGATCCCTAACACAGTCTGCTTCACTCTTATTATTTTGGTGTGCCATATTTAGATTAAGCACCATCTTTAGGTCAGGGTTGAACAAAGCTCCCCTATCTAAACACCTTCACCGTCTTTTGGAGTGCTTCAGCATATTGATTTGGGTGGATTGGGTTAGGAGACACACTATTAATAAGAAAGGTATATGGATAATTAAGATCTCTTGGAGTTTTCATAAAATTACGAGGCTTGGGATCATTTTAAGACCTTTTGGTGCGTTATATTGTGGACAATGGAAAAGATATCTTCATATGGTTCTATTTTTGGCATCCTTTGGAGCTATTGACATTACTTTCCTTGACCTTGTCACCATGGGTACTCATTGGGGATGATTGCTTGAAGCTCAATTATCCGTGAGATCCTTCATTAGATCATAGTCTTCGTATGATCCTTGCCCTGATTGTTAAGATTTTATTAGACGGGATTTGGAGGCTAATGCCAATTTCTTTGTCAGCTTGAATTAGAAAATTTTTCAACTAGTTGGCACACAAGTTGCTTGGGCCTTCTTGGTTTAGGGTCTTAAGTTCTCATAATTTTTATCCATTTTTTATTCAGGAGTTTATATTAGTGATGGTGTCGGTATAAATTCTGGGATTAATCTTATTGGCCTTAAATGACCAGGGATTTTTAGCCCAATATTTTATAAGATGTTTGAGGTATCAAATGAGATGGAGGTCCCGGTAAGGCCCGAAGATCGCAAAAGAAAGTCAAGGCTTGGCCTAAGTGGGGAGACATGGGATGCTCGGCAGCTTGAAATAGGAGTTTTGCCGGCACAAAATATGTATTTGAAATTTTTGGTTTGGAGATTTTCTATTTTTCAAGATCGTTAATTAGTAGTATTTTTTGCCAGAAAATCACTAGGAGATGGAAAATTCTCAAAAAAAATAAAAACTAAGATAAATAATACATAATATATATTGGTCAGAAAATATACAATAAAACTCGTCCATACAATGTTGATAGTAAACCAATTAAACTCAATTTTCTTTCTTCTTGTCTAAGTCTGTGAGTAGGTAAATGATAGCACAATAATAATCAAACACAAATGTTGTGATAACCGATAAAAATCAATCAATATGTGTTAAAAAATTCTTTCAAATCAAATGATAAAAACCACAATTTTTTTTTAATAAATAAGTAAAATGTATTGAGATAAAGATTACAAATTAGATATTCTATCTCCAAGTGTTGTACCACTTGGAGATAAACAACGACATTGTGGTAAACCTCGAGCAAATAGATACAAGACTCCAATATAAGAAAAATAAAAAAACACACAAAGAAAGGAAAAGAACAATACAAACGCTTGTAGCCACCACAGCAAACCAGCGATGTGCAAAGCAACAGGGGGCCAGCAATCATACTGATCCATATATATCATCTCACAAATCGCATCAGGCAGATCATCCAAGTCACCAATCAAGTCATCTAACCGCCCATACTAGTTAAAACTATATCAGAAGGATGAAGCCATTCATGCAACTGTAGGAGATCGGCCACCACACAGACAAGTAAAAGCGTCAGAGTAGGAAGTAGCCAACTGTGCTTTGGCAGAAAAGTAACCTGGTCAAGGAAGAGTAGCCGCCCCCTCAAAGCATATCAGCACACCCTCCCAGACAAGCCTGTAGTCCGACATGCCTCATCAAACCGGCAAGCTACCAGTCATAGATCTGTGCCCGGAACCGTCGCAATAGCTAGAATCCACACATGTCCGGCAGGAGATCAGATTTCGTACAAGTTGGCAAGATTGTCCGAGCAGGAGGAAGTAGCCGACCGTGCATTAGTAGGATAACATACGAGTCAATATAGAGAAGCCACTCCCAGCCAGTCCACCAGCATAAAAATAAAATAATAATAATAATAATTTTTTTTCACTCACACACTCTCACACTGCATACACTCTCGTTAGAAGGGTGCAATCTAGGTAAGAGGGCAATCAGACAAGACAAATTTTTATTGGGGTCAGAAGACCCGGATCCACCAGATCCGACAGCAGCAAAAAACCCGAACATTCCGTCATCGACAGCCACCATTTAGTAAGAACAATGAACAAAGGATGCACGGTATTTTTTATATGAAAATCCGATCCGAAATCGAAGAGAAAAAATCACGGGACACATAGTCCATCAATAAATTCACTATGTAAAATGGGTTACAAACCTCCGAGATAAAGTATCCGCTACATACCCGAGAATAATAAAAAAAACCTCACCGAAGTAAACGAGAAACACTCACCACTCTTTTACTCTCTATTTTTCTTTCTTCTCCTTCTCACTAGTGGTGCACTCCTCTCTATATTTTATAAGCGTTGGTGAACCGGTAACCCGCAGTTTCACCCCCGCACAAGGCGGCCTGCCCACAGTGCTCCTGGTGTTGTCTCCACACCAGCCAATCTCCAAAAGCTCCGGGTGCTCATATATATAGACGTCCTGGCTCCACCTAATCCCATCTACCCAGCTGGTCATCTGTCAGATAATAGGTGCCATGTTACCACCAGTTTACGAGCTTCCTGTAGGCCCATGCCTTACAGACGGCGCATGCTCTGCACTATGCAGACGCGTGCTCTACAGTCCAACTGCCCACCTGTCGACCGATCTTTGAAAGATATCTATCCTCTGCCAGCTGCCACTTTTCACAGTCTTTAGAGGCTCAGTTGCTCAGCCAATCAGTTTCACCTTCACCGTCTCATGCTACTTTCGAAGAACTTGACCGTTCTCCGTAACCATTCGATCAACCTTTCTTGTTGACCGTCTTGCTACCAGTCCGCCGTGTTGTAGCACTCTTGTAGCCCTCAGACGGTCAACCTCCTATTGACCGAATTTAGCTGACCATCCGCCGGTCAATCTTCATTGACCGTCCACTGTTCTCCTCCGGTCAACGTCCCGTTGACCGAAAACTGTTCTCTAAATTTGTTCTCCATAAATCCTCCGATGACAAACCAATTTGTTGGGTTACCCATAAGAAAGTGACCAGATCCAACAATTTTGATATTACAAACAAAGTGATGTTATAATTAGTCAGATAACACAAAATCATTATCCAGCTTTCTATTCTTTCTTCCTATATCTCATGCCCTCCAATTGGCTTAATGGAATCACTTGAATGAATAATCCTTTAACTTTGCTTTTCAGCATTCTGTTTTTGTATTCAACAAACTGCAATGACACCCGATTGATGCTTGAGCATTGGTTGGGTTTCAATGCTGCTCGAGTATTGTTCAAGTGGTGGCCAAGAGCTAACATTCTTTCAGTATTCTACTCGAGCTTACGTGAAGCCCCATGTCAATGCTAATCTCCTTTAATTTCTGGAAGACCATGTCACGAACTCGTATTAAGTAGGTCAATTTAAATAATTAATTATAATTTTTAAAATCTAACATCCCAAATAAATTTAAACAAATAACACAAAGTTTCAAAAATCTAAATGTGACGAACCAAATATATAGGATCACATCAAACAACCATTCGAAATAAATAAATATGACCTGCTCTATTATCATCGTAAGAAGATAATAATCTGACCTAAAAAATCATAATCAAACATAACACAATGATCAAACTATTCTCGAAATATAACAATAAGCACATATCCGGCCAATTTCATAATCTAGATAAATCAAATATTAATTTAAACTATAATAAAACTGAAACTGACCAAATCAGATGAATGTTTAACCGATCACGTCTTTACTTCTATAACGTATCTGAATCTTCTACTCTGAAGCGATATAATAGAAAACGTGAGCCTAATACTCAGCAAGTATCATATTTTATCAAAAAGGAGTCCAATAAATCAGAGTAATTTTCAAATATATGAAAATTCAGTCATATTATAGAATAAATCCAAAGCGGCAATAATATAAATCCAATAAAATTTCATGATTCAAATTTTAAAATCTCATGGTAGTCTCGTACCAAATTCAAATATCCAAATCCAAATAAATATCTAAATTTTAAAACTAGTCATCATCGGGACATATATATATATATATATATAACCAAAACAGAGATGATCCGGATCAATTTCAAAGCCAATATCGATCTGAGTCCAAATACAAGTTTGAGTCCAAGTCCAAATCTAAGGCCCGATTAGCTTGTGATTTGGGACAGAATCTGATAGTCGAATGATCTAATAGCATGTGCAGAAACTAAAGCAGTATCGCGACTGATATTCTAATGGTTCGAATCAAAATATATAATCAAAATCGTTTATACGAGATATACCAAGCCCAATTATAGGCAAAATCGACAAATCTCAAATTCAAATCTAAAATATATATCCAAATTAAAGTCCAATACCAATCAATGCAAAAATACAAATTATGTACCAAATCTGGGTTCTAATTAATTAAAAATTAGATTAAGGAAGGGTTATATATAATTCCGATAACTTTAGGCCAAAATTCATATACTGTGTACCCATAAATAAGGTTGATCACTATGTTTTGTCACCCTCGGTTTCAGGTACAATCCTTAAGCTTGTCGGATACATTAAGATATTCGAATATATTCTAAGGTCAAATCAAATTATCCAAATTAAAAAAGTCACTAGTCCAAGCTTTTCTTGCCGGCAGAAATGGATTTTCAAATAAATCTCCCTATAAAGAACTGGCGAGAGTGTGCAATTTTCAAATTCAAATGTAGAAACCATAATTCGGCACGTGCATGTAACGCACTGCCTATGCAAAGGTTTATGTTTATTTTCATACAATATACTGATATAAAAATTATACAAAGTCTAATAAATTTTTTGGGCTTCTAGAGAAATATAAAACCTTCCAAAAATTACAAAACCCATATCAAAACCCCCAAAATCAGTTACTGAATTACACATACATGTCCAAAATAAATAAAACAAGTGTAAAAAATGCATGCATATTAGTAAAAATTTCAAACGGTATCCAAAATAAAATAGAAATCAAATCAAATCAAAGAAGATGTTTACAGATATTTGCCTAGACCTTATACTTTGTAAATCTGAAGAAAAGATTTCCCGAAACGCCTAAATTTGGCCATTCTCTCTCCTGTCTCCGCGTAACTTGTGCACTGCCCTCTCTGTGCACAACCTCTGCCGCAAGTGCCACCTCCACGTCGCCTCCCTCACGGCCGCTGCGACCTCACCCACAACCACTGTCACCACCGCTACCTTCCATTCGTCTGTCATCCTTCCCCGGCGAACCCCGCCAGTGCTAGTGTCGCTGTGTTGCCGCCGTAGCTCTCCTCGCATAGCTTTGCTGTTGTTCTCTCTCTCGCAGCTTCTGCCACACCGCTGCTCAACCATGGTCGTCACCGATCACAGGCGACTCACCATTGGCCGCCGCTGGCTACCGTCGCTCCACTGCACGCCGTCGCCGCCGACAACCACCACTAGCCTTCAAGACCTCTCTTCGCAAATCATCGCCACTGGCCAAACTTTCCGGCCACCAGCACAGTGCTGCCCTCACCGCTCATCTCCGTCGTCGATTGTCAACAAACAGACCTTCCTCCCTCTCTTCTTTCTCCTCTACTGCGTGAAACCAAAACCCCCATTCACTCTCTCTCTCCCCGATCCGTCTGCTCCCAAACCTTATCTTCTTTCATTTTTTTTTCTTTTCTTTTTTTTTCATATATATATATTATTAACTTCTTATTATTATATTTTATATTTTTATTTTCTTTTATTCTAAAATCTAAATCGATATTCGGATGATAGGACAGGCACACCTCGGGCACCAACTTGAATGATCCATCCAAATTTTATAATATTTAATTAATTTTTATCACGTCTAAATTATCCAAAATTATAATTAATATTAAATTAATTTGAATAAAAATTTAGGATATTGCATTCTCCCCTCCTTATAAAATTTTGACCTTAAACTTTACGCATCCTAATCTTTACCTCAATTATTAAACAATGAGGATGTTCTCCCAGACTTCATATTCGCTCTTCTCAAACCACTTCCCCAATTGAATAATTTATTCAAAATTTGATCCTCAATACTAGATCCTTTCTATTCCAAAATCCGAATAGAAACTTTAACATAATACAAATTCTCATTGATTGATGACAATTACGATCCAAGCACATTCGAATGATCATTCACATATTTCTCATACAAACCACGTAGGGCATATCATGTTCGTACATTAAATTTAGAGATAAAACCAATTTGCAGACCGCCTCTCTGACATACCGAACACTTTGAAAGATTTTGATGAACATTATCTTCAAATTATCCGACGACCTTCAAACTCAAAACTCTTCTCTTCAAGATACTTCTATAAACATATGATCATCCACATCGAACTTCAAATCAGATTGTAAATCCAATCTCCTGCTAGAAGCCTCAAATAACATCTTGTGACAGATAGTCAAAAGTCTATACACTTTCTTTGCACTACTCTGATTGATCATCTGTCTCCGATCAAAATTAGAAATCTCAGAATCAGAATATCTTACAATCTTCTCATCTCGACAATATGCGAACAACGAATCTCAAAAATGGCATCCTAATCGGCAAGCAAAGAACTGACTCCATCAATTCACCCATCATCCTCCAAATTGCTACCAATTTTCTAGTCATCCAAGGCAGACCAGAAACACAAATCTCACGACTACTTCTACTCGACTTTATCTTTGGCCACGGATATACCTTGCCACACAAGTCATGACCTCATGCTTTATATTTTGCCTGCTTACCTCGACACATGATCAACTTGCTATCAAATTCTCTTTCCACTCTGCAAGGTGGAGAATCTAAAGGAAATTTTGGGGTCCTGTGTTGGTGTTGTGTGAAATTTTGTATGATTTGCAAGTTTTGTATTAGACAGATGTTCGTATTACAGCCAAAATTCTGTTGAATTTTTTTTATGATACGATATGTCACAAGATTCTTGCTTGAAGATCATTATTGTACATCTAATGGTATCCACGCCTTCCACACACTCGCCCCTTATTTGGGCGTCGATTCTAGAGAAGTTGGAGCTCTAGGCACACTTAACCCACACTTGAGCCCTGATTCCAGATAAGCCTGAGCTCAAGGCACGCTCAGCCTGTACTCGAGCACTAAATCCAAAGGACCCTATGCTCGAATGCTAGGGGCGCTTTCTCACAAACCGAAAAGAGCGCCCGCCACGGGCTCCACCGTCGCGGCACGCATGTCTCCAACAAATATATTTTTAATCTAGTTTTTAAATATCTCTATATATAATTGTCATATTTCTTTTATCCTAGAGTTCTAGAGAACTTTTTGGTGCTTATTGTTTGCTCCATTTGAGAAACCATAGCCTTAAGAGTTGTGATTCCTCTACAAGTTCTCACCCTATTTTGCTCAATCTTATACATATCTTCCCGCCTGTTAACCTTCATTGGTGACGTCAGTGACATAAAAATTGGGCTTCTATGGTGTAAGGAGATTTTGGCTATTCGTGATGAAAGATTGAGTTGAAAACTGAATAATATACGATTCTATTATTGCGAGCATATCTAATGAGTTTTTTTATAGAGATTACAAGATTTGAGTAAGTTGGTTAGGTTAACACGTCTATAACACCGATCTGTAAGTTAATTTTTATAGTACATATCTTTCCTGACCGTTGAAGGTCGGCAGATTTTATTCGATAGCGATGGTTATCAAAATTTTTCTTCATCACCAAAAAGTTTATCTTTATAGTTATTACTTTTATTATTTACTGTTCACATTTAAATTATAATATATTTTATGCATATTATATATTCTATAATTTTTATTCTGAAAATTTATTAATGGGTTAAAATATTCTTTGTGATTTGGAAGGCCTAGTCCCTTTCAATTACTCACAAATCTTGTATTAAAATGTTCCATCTTTTGCTACAAAAAATTGACTAAGAAGTCACAATCTACACTGAGAAGTTTTATAATTTCCTTAGCAAATCGAATTACAAGAAACCGATGACCGACTTGTGGCTTTTAACCTAAACAGTTTAAAATCTGCCATTTAAAAGAAACTCACTTTACACTATTTGTCATCTTTAGATGAGGCCCTTCAAATGGCTCTCAAGGTCGAGGAAAAATTCAAATCCCAAAGGACCAAGAGATTCTCTAATTAAGGAACTGAAAAGTCCAATGCCCCGCTCAACAAATTCTACGCTACCGGTAAGGGAAAAGAATGGATAGATACGACAGTTGGGTTTTCAACCAAAATAACAACATTGCCTCCGAAAAGGACGAATGCCTTCATTGTAGAATTGGGCACTACTCTTACAATTATCCACAAAGGGGCAGCAAGGTCTGTGTTTCGTTAGCTAACAAAGCCCCTAAACTATTAATCAAACCAACTGAAGAACACCATGATCACCTGAAGAAGATCTATGAACCGAATGAAGAGATCAAATTCCTAGTGGTTTGACAAGGCTTATCCACCTCTTTGATGAGCAACAATAACAACTGATCATTGAATCTTATTTTCACAAATTTAAAATGGCCCACGAGAAGCGATATTTGATTATTATTAACTCAGGCAATTGCTTCAACTTAGTCTTTACCGAGATGATCGCAAAATCAAACTTGTCCTATGAAGCTTACTCAATGACCTCTTGGTTCTCATGATATAAGAGAGGTAGAGAGATCGCTATCTGAAACTGATGTGCCATTTGATTTTCTATTGGAAAATATGAGGATATGGTCTAATTAGATGTTATCCTAATAGATGCTTGTTGTATACTCTTGGGCTAGCCATGGCAATGATATCATAGGGTCCAACATGATGGGTGCAACACAACATTTATACATTAACCTTCCAAGGGATGAGATTTCCTCTTTGTCCACTTAGAGATGCTCCATCATTCATAAAAGGCACTAATGGTGTTTCTCTATCTATAAAAAATTTCATTGGACTCTGTTTGAAGAACGCCTTAATTTACACCCTTGTTACTTGCACAGTTGATCAAGGAGTGTTTGTCCCTACTCTTGAGCAAATAGTCTATCTACTCCATGAATTCTTCAATGTTTCACTTGATGAACTTTCCAATAATCTCCCACTCAAGAAGGAAATTTAACACCAAATTGACCTTATACATGGATCCAATCTCTCCAATCTCCTTACTGCTAGATGAGTCTCTAGGAGCTATATAAACTTTTTAAAAAAAGTTGTGGGATCTCCTGCACAAGGAGAACCCCGCACGATCTTTCGCCGACCTTTGAAGGTCACCTTTTGCCATAGACCTGGGGACTCAGCCACTATCCTGCAAGTTCAAGATGCCCGCCCTGGAAGGGTATGACGGAATCAAGGACCTGATGGACCACCTCAACTGCTTCCACACCCATTTGTTCCTGTAGGGAGCAAGCGAGGCCATGATGTACCAGTAATTTTCTGTCACCCTCAAGGGGGACATGCTACTCTGGTTCCACGGCCTCCCGCCAAATTCCATTGCTCATTCAATGAGTTAACTGACAGCTTTTTGCGCCAGTTCGCCTCCAGTCGAAGAGAGGAAAGGCAGCCGTGGTACTTGGTCCGCCTCCGTCAGAGGTCTGATTAATGTTAGAAGCGATTTCTCTACTGCTTCATTGCCGAGGCATGGCGGATCCCCAGCTGCTTGACGAGCTGAAGCTCAGCGCCTTCATCGCTACATTGGCAGCAGGGGATTTCTTCAAGCACTTGTCGCACTAGCGCCCTCAGTCCTTCCGGGAGGCTGAGGCCATCGCCCATGCGTACAGGTCTGGATTTAAATACCCAAGCAAACCAATAAGGTTGTTGTGTCATTATTACTGTAATTGCCTACAACTGTGAGCTTAATAAATAATTAAACACTGTACATAATATGCATATGTGTGTATATATATATATAATGGA
>JAOVVI020004773.1:0-12579 GCA_028571085.2 Nepenthes alata
CTCTACCATGGAGAAAAATCCGAAATGGAGTGGGACTACTCCAAGTTCCATGGAGCGAACAAGAGATGATGGTCGTAGGTAAAGGTGAGGGGCCCCACACAAGATCATGAGAGAAAATTGTTAGATTTTAAGTCACTTCCTTATAAATACCATAACAAACAGACGATTCATCTAGAGGATGCATAATGTTCATACGTGAAATACTCGAGCTAAAAAGTCAAACAAGAGTTGCACGATGTTTGCACGAGAGTTGATCAAAGATTGTCCAAACGACAAAAAATACTAAAGGGTTGCATAATATTTGTGCGAATATTTGTGCGAGGGTTGGTTGAAACTCAACAGAATAGGGCATGATAAGAGCCAAAAGAGAGCAAGTGTGCCATTTGCCCAGAATAGCGCTTGATGCGCACCTAAGGGGCATACGTATGTAATTTGTCCAAAAAATTCACATCTGATATGCACCTAAGGGGCACTCGTATACCGTTTATCCAATAAGTCCACACCTAATGCGCTCCTAAAGAGCACTCATACGTTGATACCGCTATAAAATTGTGCCTAATATAATTTTAGAATATCAAAAATCATTCTGCAACACAAGAAGTGCAGTACACAGAGAGAGAAGAGAGAAAGAGAAAAGATGAAGAGGTTCGACATGCGATTAAAGTGCAATTTGAATTTTATTTTTTGGCAAAATCAGGTACGTCGTTCTAGTGTTCTTTCTTGGAAGTATTGGTTGCACTTTGTCTCGATGTATTTTCTCTTGTTAATTGTTGAATATGTTGGGATTGTGTTCAATTGGTTATTCATCGGGGTTATAGTGAAGAAATTTCGGAAAGATTTATTTTTGTAACCAATTACTTTCGTAGTGGATTTGCTTGGAATTTATTCCATGGTTTATCCATTAGTTCAAAAGGGTTTTCCACATTAAAAATCATTGTACAATATTGTATTCATTGACCTCCATTGTTTGGTTGTTGACATTTGACAGAGGGTTTAGGTTTGTTTTGTAGCTATGATTGTGTGTGTTTTGACCAAATCCTAATACAAACTACTTACAACTAGCCTTACATAACTCTTCAAGTTTGTCTAGCATAGGTTGTGAAACTGATTCGGAAAAAAAAAAAAAAAACCTCCAAATTGTATCTTTCCCATAAGATTTCCTATTAAAACAAGTGTTTTTGACAACAGAGACAAATTATAACTTTTATCACAAGCACATATTAAAATCTGAAACAAGCACCCTCTTAATCTTCTAATCACTTAAAATTCTGAACATCTACCCGTTTTCCCTTCCGATCCACTAACTCACTGAACACTCCTTATTCCTCATATTGTCATTTTCTCAACTCTTCATTTAGTTCTAGAAAGAGTAGATGACTTCTTAGCTCACCTAGATAACAATCAGAATATTCTAAATTAACCTTCAAAGCTGACATATAATTAGAATGACGATATGCACACTTGTGCAACAAGATCTTCATCTGAACAATTGTTCCGATTTTTTTTCCCCATGGTGTCATATCAGAGTATAAAACTATTCTTGGGCATTCACTCAATAGTTTAAGTTTATACCAAAAACATTCAAACTAGATGAATATCTAAAATGGTTTCATACTCTACTAAGCCTCCTTGAACAAAGGCCTTTATGCTTGAAATGTGGATTAAGCAAAGAACCAACTCTTACCATATGCTAAAATATAACCACTTGGTCAATCTAGCTCTAGTATTAAGTCAAGATACTAACTGAACCAAAAACTTAAAAAGTTAGGTGAAGATCCACAAATGATTTTCACTCTAATAGTGAAATACTCTCTTGCATTGGAGGAACCTCTTTTTCAATCGACTTAAACAGCCGCAGGCTTAAGCAAATATTTCGTTGAAATTTGCTTTGCATGCCCTGATAAGTAGAAGTCCCTGGTGCATTTTAGTAGGAACCACAATCAAACAGTAGATTTCTTAACATCATTATCTGCACTAGCCTTTTTTTCATAATATGTCCTCCAACAGCATACCAATCCCTGTGGCAATGATTTTTTTTTTATAGCAGTTCCATTTATCTTTCCATATGCTTCCTACATTATTGTCGATGAACAGCATTTAAACATCTTTTCACCATCACCATTTTCCATATTTCGACCAGAATTTTTTGGGATGCCTCTAATAATCATCGAATGGCAAGTGCTTTCGTTTTTTTCATGTTATCAAAAGGTTGAACAATAATTTTTTCATGCTATTGTGCGACTATGACTACACACTGAAGGATCACACTGAACTAACTCTAATCTATTATTAGCTTCTTATTGAGTTCAGCACCTCATAGCAGTATAATAGACATTTACACTGAAAGCTAGATTATAGTCCTCAAAGTTCATTACAATTGTAATTGTTCACCTTTTCAATAATCATGATCATAAAGTACCTCAAGTGCCCTGCATTGGAAGGAAGAACAATTCTACTCTCAGGTCAACAAATCGTACCTGGTCAGTAACATCTAAATTTCTTTCCATTAACCAAGCTAGCTATAAGAGTATGAAACTCACAATGTCTAATTACTGATCTCCGATTGACTCTTTTTTTACAACAATAGCATATCATGCAAATAACATCGGTGAGGAATTCTCTTTTCGACTCATGCTCTCCCACTCTAACTGTTACTTTCTTTCTGCTACTTTGAAAGTAGCTGCTTCATCTTTAACTACTCAAATTTGAAGGCTTCAAGCATAGTCATTGATCAACCTTTTAGGTGGAATGGGAATTATAATTCTTTCTACTTCTCAAAGTATAAAGACAGATAGCATGACCAGAGGGAATTGGCAAAGAAATATTGATACTTTTCCTCTTTTCAAACAAGCTCGAATTCAATGTCTGAAGGGTTTTTTTGCCTAGACGTTCCCAATAAACATTTTCTCCATAATATTAGTCAACTGATTTAATACACCAAGCCCTTTCCAAACTGACACCAACGCCATTGATTGCTTGCAATTACCGCTCAGATACTACAATTAGTTTTAAATTGCAGCTATAATGCCGGTACTAAAATTTTATCACATGTTTAGAGCTTGGATGTAGTATCCTGGATATATATAGATGGACATAGTGGACATTACATGATGATCTTTGGTGGAACAATCAAATGGGAATTTATGCAAGTGTGGGACCACAGCCGCTAAAAGGACAAACGAACATTTGATATTCAGCTTGTAGGAACTCTTAACATAACAAAATTACCTTGATTCTTTGGAACTTCTCAACACTCGTTCAATACCAACCCCCCCCCTGTGGGCACTGGTCCCACAAAAAAATGTACTTTGGTAGGAACTACTTAGACTCCTCTCTTCAACTGAAAATTCTGTATCCTTATATCATCCATCTTTCATTCCACATAAATCCATACCTTACTAAACTCTCCATATCACACACCTTTTTCATTTTCAAACACTCAATCTACTAAAGACACCATAATTAACCTAAATAAAAAATTTTAAAATTCTTAGCTGCAAAGGTACATAATCTTGACATGAAAAAAAACGAATGTGGAGCAGTAGCTGTGAACAAAACTGGCATCTACACATTCTTAGCAGGAAAATAGACAGTTCAGATCATAAAGATACTAAGCTACTGAGAAATAATTCATGTAAAACAAGCTTTGACTCATTCATAATCTGAACACATCAATTGAGGACTTACTGGAAGACATTTTGATGATTTTTTCATCACGGCTAATGCGCTGCCGAGGCAACCTGCACGCTGCCACAAGTGTAAGCACTAAACAATCAGCAGAGGCAGTCGAAAAATATAAACCAGCATCCCCAAGCCTCCCTTTTTACACATAGAAGGGCAGCTAGCATCTAAATGGAAACAAAAGCTCACATCATTTAACACGACAAGTCTGCACGTGGTTATGCAAAAAGGTAATGTTAATTACTCGCCTGTGCCAAAACCCATCCAACAAGCCAATCAATGTCACTTCTGTGGTTTGATATGAGCAGTGCATGCTCTTTACCTGAAGAAAAAAGTTTTTGAACCAGTTAACGAATTAGTGATTATGACAGACTTTAGTTAATGGTAGACAAATATCTTATATCCTAGTAAAATACACTGTTGATGTGAAAACTTTGCATATACCCATCAATTGAAAGATCTCAGGATCTGTAAATATTTGGATCTGCAAGTAAGAACAACTCACAAAATCAGAACCTAAGCTAAAAAAAAAACTACATCTTCTGATGTGAAAGAGATAATTTGCATATCACGGATCAGTTTCTTTGCTAAAGGCATGATCTAGCCAAACTAGTGGGATCTGCAATTCTGAATAACAGTGCATATTGTCATAGAATGTGGACACTACAAATCCAAGGTCCAATAGAATGTCAGCACTTATACATTGTGACAATAATAAAAGGGTGATTGCCTGGTGCACATGTAAAATATGAATATTAAAAGATTATTTTAATAATGATTAATTAAATTCAATTGATGGATTTTCGAGGTTGAGTGAATTTTTGGATTAAAAATTAAGTATTGGATCGATGTAAGTTAAGTTGAGTGGTGCCTAACATGCATCTAACCCACGTATGAGCACATCTTAGGCAGATGTTCGCACTTGAGATACACTCGAATGGCACACTTGCATGTTTAGACCAAAATATTGGTGCTGGAGCGGATTATATCTCAATGCCTGATCAGCGCTTAACCGGAACTCATGCGCCAAATTTCTATAAATAGACTTCTTTGTTGATTTTAGCTCATCTCAACTAAAATTTTGAGAGAAGAGAGAGAAAGAGAAAATGGCAAGAGAGAGAGAAGGAGAGAGAGAAAGAAGGAAAATAATGAATTAAGGTGAAATCAAGAGATCTTTTGCAAAAATCAAGTGATCCAAACCTTTCTTTCTTATTGCTGCTCATTTCTGATATCTCTGAGCATTTCTTATTCCAAATACTCATACATGTGTTATTTTCATAATTAAAGAGATTATATTTTGCATGGATGTGATTTCACTTCCATTTCATGAAATTTTATGAAGTATGTGTCCTAAATTCATTCAAATCATATTTAAGTATTGGATTTATGTTCTTATAAATCTTCAAATTTTATATATGCATTTTTGAATGTATTAAATTCTCACATAACTAGTCATGCATGTTTCAAATTTGAAAGAAATTGATGAAATTACATAAACTATGTTAATTTTCTGAAATATTAGTTTTAATGATTCTATATGTTGTTAATTTACTCATATAAATTTCTGCATATTTCTAAATTATATATTAAAGTTCTTACATGTCTATAGTTTACTTTATTGTTCCTACATGTCATATAATTGAAGGAAAATTAAGAAAAATTGTACATTAGCTTTGATTGAAGGAATCATTTTCTCCGGAATGAGGAAAATAAGAGAATATTTATATTTGAGTAGAGTTTTCAGTTTGACCAAATAATGACCATTATAAAAAATTGACGGAAAATATTTGAATATATCTTAATATATTATTAGTAAATCGAAGGTTAAACGGGTCAAAAAAGTGACATTTGACACCAACTATAGAGAATAATACGTATCGGCCGACCCATGAATCATGAATAATAACGTATGACCTTTGAGTATATGGAAACAATCATAACTTGAATTTTAATATTCACCATTTGTTGATGAAGTTATCACTGATCCTTAGTCCTTTATTTGTTAGTATGAATTCAGCATAATTCATACATTTGTATAGATTTTGGTATATTTAATCATTTGTATTTCGCTTTTATATAATTTATTAAAAAATGATATTATTAGCATTTCAGACTTTTGATCATGATATAATACTGGCATGTTTCGTTCGATATATATCTACATATGAAAATATATATACCTTATTAAGTATTAAGCTCATTCTTATCTCTATTTTTACTAACCTTACAAATTAGCGAACTTGATAACTTGTAAGAGTTTTGGATAGTGAGCAGAAGGTTTCAAGAGATTTAGTTTAGAATGTTTTATTCTAACTTACAGATTCAGAATTGTAACTTTGGTTTGAGATTTCGGTATTTTGTTTATATCTATATCCAACTACCGGCCAATGATGTCATGATGATGATACTAGAGATGATTAAGCTTGATTCAGTAAATTTTGAAAGTTATAGTTTGATGTTATAATTTTTAGATTAAGATGTTTTCCGTTACTTATAATTTAAGGTCAGATGGTTGTCAATATTAAGAGCCATTTTTGGGTATAGCTTTTAGATCCTATGATTTGATTATTATATATTTTTGGACTGTTTAATAGAATTTAATATAGATTTGCGTTTTGATGTTTAGGTTGGGTAGAAGTTGGTAAATTACACAATTGATTTTTCGATCTTAATTTTAAATCGGACTAAGATAATTACGGATTAGAAAATAAGTTAATTTTGGCTTTAGACTAGGGACGTGACAGCACACGACTTCCCGCATTGTAAGCTCTGAAAATGGTAAAATATGCTCTTATCTTGCAATGCAAAAACATTATTTACATGCAAAAATGTAATACCAATTTCCATGTAATTTGGTATTGTATATTATATTGGGTAAATTGAATATTTCAAAAATAATTGTATATTGTGAAATTTTAAAGAAAATCGAAATAGCAGGCTGACACCTGAGGCACGCCTGAGCGCAGTATGCCATGGCACACGAGGCAATATGGTTGTATGTCGCGAGAATGGCGCTCGAAGCGCACCTGAGTCGCGCTTGAGTATTGGGTGGCCTATTTAAGTAGCGGCAAGGCACTGTTCAGGCATTTCACGCGGGAGAAGGAAGAAGAAAGAGAGAGGAGGAGGAGAAAGGGGAGAGAGAAAAAAGAAAAATGATAGATCGAAGTATCCTTTTGTCAAATTTGCTAAGTAGGAAGTTGAGACAAGTATCTTTACTCCCTATCATTGGTCTGTTTTCGTATCTAATAAACTTTGTTCATGTTTGGAGGCTTTAATGTTCATACGTGCTATTTTTATTTGACCTATTTGTTTCCTTCATACATGTATATTATTTTTACCAATCATTTGGAGATTTTGTTCAAGATTTGCAAATATTTGAGAGTTTTGTTTATTTTATGAAAAAATGGGTAAATATTTAAGATCTTATGTTTAAGTATCAGTACATTTGTACGAAACATGTCATGAAAATTTTCATAAGCCGTGTATTGGTATACATGTATCGCTGCCTGGGGCTAAGAATCTCAACCTTTGTAATATGATTCGATATGTAACCCTCTCCAGACGAGAAGAGCTTTATGGCCCCTTCCCGACAGGGAGAGCTTTATGATTCTCTTTTCCGCCAATAGGAAAAGGCTTTGTTATGTAGATAACTTTCCCCATTTGTATTTTAATGAGAACCATTGTAAGCGAATTGAACGAAACTAATATATTCGAATATCCTGATATATCAGATTCAACTTATGGATTCCATCCAACGCCGCAGGTGACAAAACATAGTGAACATATTCATTGTCTATAGGAGAGCATATATGGATAGCCCCATCCATGGGCCCAAATAGTTGTTGATATGGCTTAAGATTACCGAAAGTATGTGTAACATTTTCTCAAGTTGGTCTCTTGGTCTTTAATTCTCCGATTTCGTGCGTGTTTTGTATTTTGATATGTTTTCTGCATTGATTTACATATGGACTTCGTTTGAGATTCGTAGGTTTGTCTGCAAATGGGATTTGGTCAATCTCATACATTTGGATATGTGATTTCATTTCAGAACATATTTCGTTTTTATATGATTTTGTTTCGGACTTTGTTTCATCAGTATGTGATTTCAATCTGAACTTTATTTTGTTCAATATATGCTTCGTTTGGATTATGATATGATTTGGATTATGTGATTTCGCTCCGAATAATATTTTATTCAAAGTACGTCCCGATGGAACTATGTTTTGATATGGATTATGTTTGAGTACAAGACTACCTTTAGACTTTCGATATTAAGCTTTTGAATTTGTATCTTTTATGTGTTTTGAATATATTTATGGACCCTCCATCTGATTTCAAAAATTATTGTTCATTATATGATATAAATACTTGCTGAATTTTAGGCTTACGTTTTTACTTCTTATCCCTTCAAGTTAGTGGATTTGGGTACATTGTAGGAGCTTAGACATGATCTAATCGTCGTTCATCTATTTTGGTGAGTTTATTTTCGTTTTTGGACTGGTTATGTATCAAATATATATTGAATATTTAGTTTGGCCAAATGTAGGCCCTCAGTTATGTATTAAGCACAGTTGGATTATTCAATCATTGGGTTATATCGTTATTGTTGGTTTGTCGCCTCCGTTGCGATATTTGTGGAATTGATTGTATTTATTACATTGTTTGGATGATGATCCGATAAGATCTTGTGCGAGTTACTATTATTATGATTATTATTTTGGGTCATGTGAACATTTGTTTTGTCACACCCTGATTTGGGATTAGTTGATTATTGTTGTTTTAATTTAGAATTTTAATTTTTGTGAATTATAATTGTTTACACCTGTTTTGCATTCCGGGTTCGTGACAAAAAACGTCAAGGCTCACTCTGCAAGTCACATTGTGACAAGAATAATATTTGGAAATCCTTTATATTGCAAAGTTTATTGATTCCAGTATAAGGATGCAAGTTCTCCCCTCCCAATTCCCCCCTCCCAAAATGGACGCAAACAGATTAGAACAATACCATCAAGCAACAAGCAGACAGCACCCTAATTTATATTAGAAAATGGACACAAACCACTAGTACTCACGAGGGAATCTTCCTACTTAGAAATACACACCTCTATACCATTCTTCCTAGAGTCAAGTAGTCATTATAAGCCACCACTTGGAATGTAAAACAAGTCCTTGTGGAACAAAATCAGTGGTAAACTTACCCAAAAAATAAAGAATGGCCCCGTTATTATCTATTTTCACCTAGTAATAATGTTTCTCCTATGCCTTTCTCATTGTCTATTTCACCTTTTAACTCGATCACTTTACTCTCCCTCTCTTACTTTAATTCACATTTGCATATTTCCAAATTTTGTGTTATATTTGCCTCGATTTTAACATATGCTACCTCGAACGTGCATGCCACACAACCATTGCTTAATTTACAAAACAAGAAATTCCACCCATCCTTCTTTGAGACTTCATTTTCAGAATTCTCTGCACCCAAAGGGTTATAATATTTGCTTACACCAACACATATAGCTTTTCCCATGATGATTATATTCACCACCAACATGTGCCGCAGCTTAAGTGGCTGAGGAAAAAATTGAAGTATTCTAGACAGAAGCACTTGAATAAAGGACTTAAAATAGCGATGAAAGTAGAAAACCATCAGTTTTGAGATACGCTTGGCGAACCGATGAACACAATCTAGAACATAAGCAATCACCTTTACTTTTGCCCACCAATCGACAATCCATACGAGCTCTAGCCATAGTAATTCCGCCAGCACTCTGTTGATCCTCCTGTATGTATTCTTCGACAGTGGTCGAATAAGCACGAAACAAGTCGCCTGAAAAACGGTAGCTAATTTGCCGTCAAATACTCTAATCACATGAAACAAAATATGATAACCAAGTTCACCAATGAATTCTACTCACAAAAAAGCACTAAAAACAAAAACCACACACCAACTAAGAAATCACAAAACATAAACGTAGCTGCAGTTGCTATATTAACAATAAACAAAAAAGCATCAAAACCCCCATTAAAGCAACAAAGTTAAAAAGACAAATAGTTCAATCAGATCACATCTTGGGCACAAACAACCATGAGGGAAAAAGCAAAGTTACCTGAATGAAATTGATGACCAGTCCCGAGAAAAAGAAAAGCAGCCCTACAGGAACAATCACAGCCGCAGCTGCAATCACCATGGCGAAGAAGATGAGGTATCTCCACAAAAGCAGAGTGAGAACTACGGTAGCGACATGCGAAGTGTAAAGATTTTGTAAGGCGATGAAGGCAGACTACCGAAGAGAGAGAGAGAGAGAAGAGCGGGGAAAACGAGAAAATGTTGATTTGATAAAAATCAGAGACGACAAATCAATATTTAAGTAGAAACGAGTTGGGTAGCCGAAAGCTGTCTCGGTTATTAATGTTAGAATTTAAAATATTAATTTAAAAAATAAAAAAAATATTATAACTTTTGATTTTTGTATTTATAATAAATGTAAGTTGCTGATAAATTATCTTTTTTTTTTAATATTTTGAAAGGTAATAAATGTATTTTTCAAGTAAATTAGAAAAATGATAAAATTTAAACCTTAAAAATAAAAAATATATATTTTTAACAAAATTATAATTTCTTTATAAATATTATTTCAAATTTTAAGTTGTATAAAAAGGTTATATTCATCATAAGAAAAATATTATTCATTATGTAATGATGTGAAAGTTTTTAAACAGAATAATTATGTAAAAAATTTAATATAGTTATTTAAATTTATGGAATTTATAACTAAAATTTTAATTTTTATTATTTTATATATAAATAATATAATTATTGGCCACAACACATTTTATATATCATTTGTTAAAAAAAAAAAAAGAATATCTTAGGGTGCCCAAATAGTAGAAGCAAAAATATGTTAATCTCAAATTAATCGATATTTTGAATAAAATTAAAAAAAAATTTAAAAAAAAATTAATTCAACCTGTAAAAAATAAATATTTAAAAAACATTAATCAAAAGCCTATGTCATAGCCCAAAAAAGTAGAATAATTATAAATGTAGATTTAATGTCAAAATTTAAACTCTTTTTAAGCTTTGTTATCATAAATTAAATATTAGATTCTCTTATTTTTATAATAATTAAAATATATTATTATAATATGAATCAATAAAATTAAAATAATATATTAAATATTATCTCAATTATTAGTTCTATTACTTTTAAAATGCTCTTAATTGTTAAAAAAATAAAATAAAATAAGCTAATGAGATAATGCTCATGGTCATATCAACTTGCACCATGGAAAGAATGTTGCACAAGCCTTTTAAGGCTTTAAAATTTATTTTCTATCACAAAGATTACACAAAATCGAATACCACCTTTTAAAAAGATCATATAAATAGCAATATTGCCCGCTAACATAACGGAATCCTTGTCCCGAAGAGGAGGCAACGTCAAAGCAAAGCTCTCAGAATGTATAATTTAATATTCAATTTTTTTTGACTTACTGGCATTCACGAAAAAGAAATTTACCTGACAGAAAAATTGACAATTGTAGCAGAGTACTAAAGAGCCAGACTTTTATAGCAAGTGACAGCAGAAACATGTGATAAGATTTGAATAGAAGAAACGGTAACAGAAAAGCCTATTTATAAGTTTTAAGTAAGTCGATACACCTTAGACAATATGGCTACAAAGAATACCAAACAAAGAGTTCATTCATCTTCAAAGTCACAAATTTAATCCATCGAGAATAGATATGCAGACAGTACAAAGATTAATAATTTTGATATGATTTTATCCTACTGATTCAATTAGAAGAACACAATTTAGATCCAGACGATTCAAATTAAAATAAAATGACACCCTTAAAGCTCGAATTCGCCTTCCAAAGCTAGGGGTTTCACAAATAAATGTAAGAATCTGAGTATAAGAAGAAAATTCTTAACCCATTTCAAAATCTTACATGTTAATTTCAATTTATGATATACAGTAGATCATTATATTTTGTATAGGCTTATCAATAGAAGTATGCAAACTAATTTAAACAAAATATTTGAAGTATATGTCAAGAGAATTCGATTTAATATTCAATCATATTTGTTTTTATTTTTTTCATGATAGTTATCTATAAATTTTTCTTACCTTAGCCCTTAAAAATGATACTTTTCCTGCAGTAAAAACAAAGTAATATTGTTTGATATTGATGGGTACAATATACCCAGTCTGAAAAACCGTTCAAACCATTTCTTCCAATCCACCGACGGTTATCTTTAGTGATTGGCTATGGATAAGAGTGACCGATGATTATCTTTGACGGTTGGCTGTGGATAAGAATGATCATCCTCCCACTATATAAAAACCCTCCAAGAGATCTCCAAGGGAGAGGGAGGAGAGGGGAACATCCCTTCTAAAGCATACTTCTAAGCCGTCTATCAATAGAACACATCCATATTTAATCCACCACATATACATCCTACATTTATCTTTCTATATTCTTAGAAAGACATTTGACTTGACCGTCGGAGGGTATACGGTGGGAGCAATTCCCGCCGACCTCTGACATCTCGTTTTTAGTTGTGTTACGCAGGATTCAGGTTTAAAGCTATAAAGTGCAGATCTGTGTCAGATCGACCAACAAGAAGATCCAATTTGTGGCCCCTGATCCGTAAGATAACCCGTATTTCTAAAATGTAACATTGGCGCCGTCTGTAAAAACCGACCAAAAAGCCAGTTTTGCCACAAAAAAGCATAAAAATAAAACTGACGCACTTATAGCAAGCATTTCGACCAGAGAAATTAGACGACTTCCTAAATAAATGATGGCAGTAATCATCCTGCCATTGGCGCGTTGACACTTGGGGGCTAGGGGATACTTCCTATCTTCTGTGATTTCCCCGTAAGGAGAAGT
>JAOVVI020004775.1:0-17248 GCA_028571085.2 Nepenthes alata
GAAACCGCAATAATATTGCAAGATATAGGCCGATATTTTGAATATCGGCCAATACACTTGATATTTGGCTGATATTATGGCTGATATTTCATTGTCCACTTATGATTCTCAGAGTTTTTTTTTCAAATATATCCAATACCGATACATATTATTCGATATATTTGATATTAATATGATCGCAACCAATACCGATACTTCATCCATTGTGCACATCCACAAGGATTTTGATAACTGCAACAGTTCCATATAACTAGTGATCCATATCCACAGGATAGTAAACTTAGAAGACAAAATCCTAAAACAAATTCATTACCTTTCTCACAATTGTTAACTTTGGATTCAGCACAGCCAAACCACCTGGTGGAAGCCGAGGCGCACCGGTAACAAATTTGCAGAAGGCCCGTTGTTGCTCTGGTGTAAATTCTCCCATGATCTCAAGTAACTGATGTATGGTACAAAGACAATAAAGCGCCAGAAGTGAATGAAACAAAATCACAATTAGCCAGAGATAAAGAAAGTGAAAGGACATCCCTAATAGTGAGTGAAAAAGGGACACCATAAACGTGAAAACTGGGCTATGAGCCTAACTAACTATTAGGAATCAGAGAGGCAACCCTGCAGGAACCCCAGTGGCCCCCCTGGACTGGTAGATTTTCATCCAATGGTCCTTAGTTCATAATTTTTTAGGTTTTTTTGGCTATGGGCCTAGCAAAATAAATAGTCATTTGGTTTGAATGCTAAACTAAAAACACAAGTTAGATGATGGAACAGGAAGACCTAGGGAGTAGAAGATTTTGACATGAGTGATTCAATAGACATGAACTCCCAAATATCCATTTACGTGGTACTTCATTGTACAATTGACATAAGATCCATATGTATATATATTATTATTTACATCCAAAAAGCCATATACTTAGGAAGAAGTTTATACACTTTGGGAAAGGGTTTAGATTTTTTTATTGAAAAGGAAAAATAAGGATTAGTTATCATTTTGATTTTCTTATTTCACTCAGTAAACATGAATTGAGATAAAAATCTAATAGATCCGAATAAATTAAACACATGCATCAAAATCTAATAGCTCCAAACAAATTAAATACATGCATTAGATACAAAAACTTCTTATTCCAAAAATTAAAAACAATATAGCAATAGTTATCTTTTTTAGTATTTTTTTCCATGATATAGATGTTCAGATACTCAATATTTCAAAAAAGCATAGAAAAAACAACTTATTTCATAATTTTTTAACTATATAAAATAAAGGCCCTTGGATCTTCAAGAGTTGAGGGTGCAGTTTTCCCACATGATTGCCCCCCCTTCAATCCCTCTAGGTTGGGGGTAGGCGGGTGATGCCAAGGATGGTTCTTTAAAGCTAGTTTTAGCTCATGATTGACTAGTAAGACCGAAAAATCTCAAAGCAAGGGGAGAAGCACATACATTAATGATTGCTGGACTCTTGGCGGTATAACCGTGGTCAAATTTGATGTGATCAACAAGCGTATCAGCCTGCACAATTAAAAATTAGCGACATAGATTATATGCATATTACGGGTCAAGATCACAAGTCTAAGCAGAGCATCACTGAGATTATATGCATATTACAGGTCAAGATCACGAGTCTAAGGAGAACATCATTAGGCATCAATATTACCTTCCACAACTCCCTACGGCCACAAAGTAAGCAATCCAGCTCATTTGGAGAAAATATTTGTAGAGAGGAAATGTCAAAGACCTATCAGCAAAAACATCATAATTTAATCATCAGCCTGAGAGACTACATAACATGATTACTTTCCAAAGAAAAACTAAATAACATGATCATGTGGGAAATAAAAGTGGGTCTAGAGATGCCATTTTAAAAAGTTAAGCTCTGATCTCCAATGTTCTCAGAAAGTCCAACTATAGACTCACTTTTGGAAGCCATTCTAATGGATTAACTAAATAGGAGATACTGGCTAACTGCACAGAGACAGTAAGTGGCACAACTTAAGTATGATGACCATTGATGTGAACATTGGATGATACCATAAATATCAACTGATATGTAATGGAATAGGGCTTCCCTGATACCACGACAATATCGCAATATATTGCCGTATTGATAGTATACCATGACAATACCACGATCTATTACTGTATTGGTAATATACTGTGATATATTAGCCGATATATACAGCCCTGTCAACTTATAATTTTTAGGAATTGTTTTTCTTTCAATATATCTCATACCAATACCTATTGTCTGATATGTTTAATATTGATACAGCCGGAATTGATACATATATCAATACCAATATCTTCATTCACAATGAGGACTGTTTAAATCAATGGAAACCTCAGAATTACCAGCAGCTAGACGCATTGTCTACCATCATATGCTAGCTGCTGCCTCTTTTTTTTTTTCAATGTCCTTGAGCCATTATGCAAAATTTTCCTGTCCTTTGTCCAATTCATTTCATGAATCTCACCAACCTTCAACTTGGCACGAATCTTAGAAAGCATTGGCCAAAAGATAAAAAAATAGTTTACGTAATGAGCTAGCAAATTTTCATACATTATTATTTTTTTATGTTTGTAAAATCATTTATTATTCTCCATGCATCATGGAGGCGTTTCTCCAACAGTTCTTTCCATTTTTTTTCTGGAATATATAAATGAAGGTTTGCAGACAGTTTGCAGTCGCATTGTCTTCCACAACACCTCTTGCATTTTTCAGCACAAGCCAACAGTTCTACCTGCGATCTATAACTAAGAAACATGGACACTCTCAGGGCTACAGAGTCAGTGTCCAACATGCTCCAATACATGTCTAAATTTTTTTATTATTTTTTAAATTTCAACATTTTCCGACACAATTGGGACACAATTTCGTTTGAAATTTTTGCTTATATTTTGTATTTTTTAACAATTACAATATATAAAGCGGTAAAATTAAAATGTAGACAACAAAGATAGAAAATTTGCTATATTAAGTCTAATCATAATTTCTTAAGTTAAAATTATTACTATTGTTCTATTATAATGATTTGTTAATGATGCTATAGTATAATTTATTTATGTTAGTTCAATTACGTAGATTTATGAAAAAAAATTTTACGAAAAAAAATAAATATGTATATTTATTTCTGATTTAGAATAAAATAATATTATTCATCAATTAAAAAAATAATAAACTATGGTTTCAGTTAATGTGTTCCCAACATGTCGAATCCTTATTTCTAGAAAAATAATGTCAACGTATTAACATCGTGTTGTGTCCATTTCCGTGCTTCTTAGATATTTACAGTAACATCTAATTGCCATGACTATTAAGTCCATCGCAAACAAGCAATCAGCAACAACTGGAACCACGACTGGCACAATTTTGTACAGTTATATCTTATTGCCATCACTAGCCAGTTTTTGGGGACACAATTAATTCTAAGAAAGATACCCAGTCCACATCCCCATCCTCAAATATATATTTGGTCGATATATATAATGTTATTTCTCTATCATCTTACGATTCTAAAAAATGTTTTTCTTAAAATGTGTTTGATACCAAAATGGCTACAATTGATATTGATAATTTCATCCATGATCTCTACACTCAAATTTTTCTGCCATCTAGGGGCCAATGGAATGTTTTACTTCATTCCACGGCGCAGAGGGCATCATCAAGGACTGGCATATAAATATCACTTAATACAAACAAAATCATACTGGAGATTATGAGCAGCATTACACACAATCTCAAAAAATCTCAAGCAACTGTGACGCCTTAAGAAGCATAGGCACTGACATGGGATAAGGACATGACACCGACATGCTAACACGCCATTCTTCTAAAAAAATGAAAATACAACATGCAGGAGACACGTTATCTAAAATCTATAGTTTATTTATATAATGAGAACATAATCAATGAACAAACTACCATATAGCAAATTATCAATAAAAAATGTATATTTCTTGTTTTCTCATCCCCACAAAAAATTCTCAGAAAGAAACTATATGAAAGTTAGCAGTAAGCTAATATAAGTTGTGCTATAATATCTTTTACTCTATTTATAATACAAATCCTAATTTTTTAAAAAAATTAAAAAATTTTCAACGTGTTTCAAACATGTCGGAATGTGTTTGCTCAAATAAAATAAAATAAAATACCTTAACACATGTTAGAACATGTCCAAAACATGTTTGTAACAAGTCAATGCCCAATACCGACACTTTAGCCCCGAGAGTGTTGGTGCTTCTTAGGTCAAGCCTAAGATCAATTAACCACAGAAAAATTGTGTTTTCCAGATATTTTTTGAGAAAAAATCTCCGGACAAAAAATCAAACTAATAATCTAAAAAAGGCACCTCACGGGGCGTGTGAGATACTTCTGCTCATAGATCTTTAAGTTGTCCCGGCTTGTAAGTGATAACCTATTCATTTTGCATTGATACACAACTCAAACCTTTTTTTGGAGGCAGTGGAGGGGAAAAATTTTACTTCAATGGATTATGAGGGAAAGGTGTTGCAACCAAATAAATTGCACAATATCCCTCAGAAGATAGAACTTCGCATGAACTCAGGAAACCTATCCCAACATGCAGTTTGCTGCTTTTCCCTTCCTCATCTCCCTGTTCCACCATTCAAAACGGGCCATTTATGGAGTATAGCCAAGTGCATGATAAAATTTCAAGTAATGCATCCATTGATGCAAATATTGACCGACATGTAGATATCAAGCAATATGTAGCAATGTCGGAGCCTCCTATACGATATTTCTTGATACATCGATAATATGACAATATATTCCATCAGTGATATATCACAAAATATCCCCCGATATTTTAAATGTCAACTGATACAGCTTTGTTAACTAAGGATTTTTAGAATTTTTTCTTCTTTTGACATATCTGATACTGATATTTTTTAGCTGATATGTTTTATACCGACTTAACCGTGATCAATACCGATATCAATATTTTCATCCATGAATGCATCCTAAAATAAGATGGTTTAAAGATCTTAAATCATTCTCCTCTCACGGGAGCCACGAGCAATATAGACTAACCTGGTTGAACCCTGCTCTGAAAGCTTCCATCTGCAGCAAAATCCCGCTCTTGACTGTGGCATCAACCACCAGTGATATATACTCCTCCAAATTATTTATGTCCACCTGAGAAATAAATAGAAAGTAAATGAGAAAACCTAAGAAAATATATCACCAAGGAGAAGCCTAAATCTGATTGCTGAAACTTCCAACAGCAAGGTATAGTGTTTAGAACTTTTACTTTTTCTTCCCCGGGTTTCAAGATGTAATCTGGGTAGCCCGGAAGCGTGAAATCCAAACAAAGATCCTCAACTGAGGCACCACGGAGACGCAACTCAGCTAATGCTTCAGGGTTATCACCACCAATTGATTCTAGATACTGCTTTCTGCAAACTAGGGCTTGCAATTCTTGTAAAATTTTCCCAAAATCAGGATCAAAAGAAAGAATATCATGCAAATCAAGCTCCTGCAGTCAGTAATTTTACAAGTTTTAGGGGGAAAAAAATCTTTTAAAAAGGAAAAAACAAAAACAGCAACTTGTTGACATATATATGTCTCCTATTTCTGAAAATAACGGCAAAAGGGAGATCAGAACACAGGAAGGCCAGCAAAAACAAAACCAAAAACTTTAACCAAAAAAGGGGAAAAAGAATCAAGTTTCTTTTCTTATTTTGGTCACTAAACTAAAACCAATTACAAACCCCCAAGTCATTTTCATTGAAGGAAAGAAAAATTGACCAACTTACTTGGCCAAGTACAAGCTTATAGAAGGCTGTTGACAATGGCAAATCCAAAAGCCGTCCATCTTGAAGTGCTTTCGCCATGACCCGTCCCAGCAGTCGGAAATATTCAATGACTTTAGAAAATCGGCTACCATCAGCAGAATCAGAGTTAGGAGGCCAAGGGAAAGGAAACAATCCAAGGGGGGCTTGAACCAAATTCCCATCACCTGCAACAGAACTAATTCCTGAACCAGTGTCAAATTTTGCATCTTTTTGTTGATTATTCCCATCAATTTCTATTACTTGTATATCGGATGAATTCACCCTCCACATCCCCAATTGAACTTTTTGCAGGTCACAGCTCAAAAGGGTGTAGAACTCCAAGGTAGGACCCAACCCAGTTCCTACCTCACCAAAATATTCTACTTCAAGAACAGCTTTCTGACTAGAATACATCTCCATGACTTTCACAGCAGAATCTAAGATTCGATTGCGTGACACACGGACTTTCTGGCGTTGTAATCTCCCGAGCCTAACTTCTCTTTCATTTAATGATCCTTGACCATCAGCACCCTGCTGCTGCTGTAGCCGATAAAGAGCACGAGACAACCCAAAAGCAGTTGAGTAGAAAAACTGTCGTCTAGTTTCAAAGGGAAATAAAAATGGGCATGCTCGGGTCAACTGATAACACCATGCAGGCAGACTGCCACTGCACAGTGCCAGTGCATCCTGTATTTGTCGAGCCAATTTTGGCGTAAGCTTGCTGTTGACAAATTCCTCGGCAGGAACCCTAATCCCAGTTGCACTCAACTCATCAAGGCATGAAATCAGCCCTTCAGAGAATTTGTCACAGACTGATTGAACCCTCAAACGGGGTGCGAGCTGATTCAAACCCTCAAGTACACGCAGCAATGCCAGAATATCATAAGTTGGGTTGCTTCTCTCCAAATCACAAGGAAGTTCACCTTGCAAAATGCTATCCAAAAGACACATCCGGTATGAGGGGCTGTCAGAAGATGAGCTGGAGGGACCCGCCTTGATGGATTTTGACAAGAAATTAGTGTTCAATCCTCCAGTTGCAGTCTTGTCAGTCAGGCCATCTGCCCTCTGATAATTGATTGTGTAAATATCTCCACATAGCTTGCTTCGATCACTAGTTATGAAATCACTGCTAGTATACCTCTCATCATCATTTTCATCCCCAACAAGCTGTTGCTGGATGGCCTGGTAGATGGTTAAGTTTCCGTTAAGCTGCTTACCACCAGCAGAAAATGCCAATCTGGGGGAATCATTAGATCCATTAAGAGGACGTCCATGACGATCCCTGCCACCTCTGATTCCTCTACCACTAGTTGATGCAAGCCCAGCCATAGCAGCAGCAGCAAATGACATTGCACCCCTTGAACCAAGAGAACTCCCACGAAATTCTGCAGATTCTGAACCTCTAACTGCTGCAGCTCTACTAATGAAGCCAGAAGCAGGATTTTTCTTACTATCACTGATTGCTGGAGCAGCAGCACTATCCTCGGCTGAATCACCCAATTTGACATCATGCACCTTCTCCACCATGCAACCAGGGAGCAAATCATCTCCTATTACCTGCGAAGGAATTACATACATGGAAACAATGTGTAAATACGTACAAGTAACAAAAAATTCATGTAATTATCCACATCCCAAACCCGACCCTCAATACTTTACTATTCCACCTTTCTTGAAAAATAATAAAAACCTTCATTGAAAATTAAAATGGCTAGTTTGCCTAAAACAGTTTTTGAAAGCACATTTTTCGCGTGCGAAACAAACATGCAAAACTAGTTGGTTTGTCATTATTATAGATTAATGCTTCAACTGAACAGATGCATATGACTTGACACTTATAATACACATTATATAACAGACAATAAATTTCTTAAGAGAAATGATTATGCATGTGAGGGTGAGCCTAGATACCATAATATGTGCATCCATTATAGCCTACAGATCACGATTTAATAGCACGAAAATAAACTCTATGATACATGGGTAAGACTCTATGAAATAAACTCTATGATGCATAGGTAAGACTGCTACACTTAACCTTCAAAAAACCATGACGTGAAGCGTTGTCGTGCACAGGGAAACCCTTCTTAAATATTAAGCAATTGGATAGCTTTTGAATAAGACATTTAGTATTTACTAGATGAAAATATCAAGATTCATAATCCAAACATCTTAAAATCCAGATCGTTAAAAATTGTTTTGCTTGATTCAATTTCATAAGAATAACAAGCGAACATACTTTTGGGTTTGTATATGAGTGGAAAATTGAAAGCATTTTCTGGAAAACCTTTCAAGGAAAACAGAAAATATGGAAATTGTGTTCAAATCTGAAAATTTGAGCAGCTATTACTGCAAAATCAAATTTTGGAGGTGTGTTGTGTTGCCAGATTAAGGTTATTGGTAGGTTGAGTGAGTTGAATGGTCATGGTTTATGAAATTCACAGTTTGTTGATAATAGCAACAGCATGATGGCGGTGTATTTGGAGGAGTGGAAGTGTTAATGGTTGTCCATTGATGCCAGTGATGGACAACGGGAGATGGGTGTGTTGTACATTGAACAGAAGTGGCTGTTGGTGGTACCACCACAGGCAGGTAGAAGATTTCCTTTCCTGGAAACAAGAACTTTCATCTCTAATACCAAATTTGGGGTGGAATGGAAGGGTAAGAAAGGAGAATGGAAGAATCAATAGGGAGGAAGAACCAAAGAGAGAGTTCAGACAAGACCAGAGAAATTTGAGGGGAGGAATAACACGATCAGGTCATATTAATTCAATCTTGTTCACTTTCCTGAAAAAGTATTTCAAAAGATACTTATACATAGATAAATAGAAACACAACTTTGATGATAGATAAGATATTGTAACGACTATTAATATCTAAACTAATATCTAAATGAAATTCAAATGTCCTAAATTCTATCATGGATATCTATATCAGCATCAGTAATTCTCACCTTCTTGCCCTAATTCAAGAACAATCAATAAATCAACAAAGCACCAAAAAATTGAACAATTAGGATCCAAATAGAAACAAATCATTGATTGGGCAACATAAATTTTGACAATAATGCCTTGGGTCATGATTTTAGTCCCTTGGTGATAGAGTTTCAAAAAAGTGCCCTGATAGAATTGGGTTGTCATTTTGGACAACTTGGAAGAGACATAGGTGAGAAAAACAAATGATTAATACCATTAATAATAAGGAAATTTCAGGCCAGCATACGGGTGGCCCAATGGACAAGATTTCCCATATTGCAGTCTCTAGAGAAGGTCACAATACCAAGCCTTAGCTTGTAATATAAAGAAATTATTTATGTACTTTGAACCCATAGTCCTCTATGTTAAAAATGGATAAACGTTACTGTTATATGAAGGATCGCTATCTAAAATTTGGAGATGGGGAAGAAAATTTTCACAGAATAATTATTGGTTCCTCTGACATGTGAACCATTGTTGATGGTAAAGAAATAAACTCAGACTACCAAAATCAATTTCCTACAATAAGTGATTCATGATAGATGGTTACGAACAACAAGAAAGAGGGAAGGATGATGGGACCCATGAAATGTTTGACATGGATGTCTAAGTTGAATTACAATGGGGTCAAACATGATGAGATAGGTTTCTAGAGCAGTCACCACCAGTGATAGTAAGAATTTGGAATATAAGAACATGACTGAATTGGTCCTTGTAACTCTTCAGGATGGAGTAGAAGGGAGGAGATTCATGAGCAAGAGGAGGGTCTCTTAAGGCCTTATTTTTTCCTTCTCATCAGAGTCATTTCACAAGGACTTGTCATGGTAAGAAAGGAGGAGGAACAAGCACACTTGGAGAGCATACTACAATAGAGTTGGGGAGTTGTATGCTGCGTTGGGGAATGCAGACACGTGGTTCATGGCTGGAGTTCTGATTTTACCTATTCCAAACATATCTGAAATTGGTTATCAAAGCAGATTTTCTGGAAACATGTAAATCGGAATCCGATGTAGCCCTCACATTCCGTCTCTCATTTCCACACCCAAATGCAGTCATATGTGTTTTATACAATAACCATTTTCCATTAAAAAGTAAATAGGTACTAAGGAATGCAATATTAAGTCATTGTGACCTAGTGCAATATCAAGAGCTACTAAATTAACATATTAAACTTTCATATGTTAAGCAAGGAACAGATATCACATTTAACTTGACATAGGAAGTGCAAGATTGAGATGACTTCAGTACAATGGAAATGCAATTAAATTAACATACATCTTCATGATATTCATCTTCATCATCTGAAATATCATCATCTTCAATCACCAGTGCATCATCGATTTCAACAGGAGACATGTCAAGCTCTTCATCCTGCAAGTGACAATAACAGACAACTCAATGAAAGCAAATAGCAAAAGGTGAATTGTTTTTGTAACCAAAATGCTAATCATAAAGGCAAATAAGCCAAAAAAAAAAGGAAAACAAGTAAACAACTCCTTCAATCCTACAGAATCTAGCGGGCACCTCTTATTTCAAGGCAATGCTATAACCAAAATGCTAATCATAAAGGCAAATGAGCAAAAAAAAAAGGTAATTGACTCTTTCAATCCTGCAGAATCTAGCAGGCACCTCTTATTTCAAGGCAATGCTATAGGGAGCTTCAAGAAACAACGAATGATTAAAGTAGAATTCGCCATAGGAAATCTGTCTATTGGGTGAAAAGTTGCAGCGACTGAAGTATGATACAATGATATAGAACAGCATACCTCAGAACAAGACTCTCCATTTGCTGATTTCATCTGAGTGTCCTTATCTAAAGCTGCTCTTCTACGAGCAGCATTTCTTGATTGTGGGCTTTTCGAATCCTCTTGAGCAGGCTTCAGGATAGCTTTACCCTTCCCTTTTGATAAACTGCTAGCTTTCTCTTGTGACAAATCTTTTCTAGACAGTTCACTTATATTCACAGAAGATCTTGATCTCATAGATTGGCGACGAGTGTTTGAAGCAGGAGTAGAGATAGATGGCGATGAAGCACCAGCTCCCGTAGGTGTTGTCCCAGATTCAGAATTCCCCACAGATGCTGATGGCTTCTGCCCAGACTCACCCTGTTGAACTTGAGGCCAAAGGAAATCTTCAACCGCTACTAAACTTGCAAAAGGATCTATTAGCACAACGGTGTTTGAATAATCACGGAGAGATTTTTCCCCTTGGGCTCTACAGAGACGCAGCTTAAATGGTTGACAAAGTGCACTTAAGCCAGATGATAAGCGAGTGTTTCCACTCGATGACCTAGCAAAATGACTCAGCACAACATGAAACCGCTCTAGGGAAGACAAAGCATTTTGAAGCTTCTTAACTAAAATGGCCATAGGAGCTACACTCCTCTCACCTCCACTAGTAGGAAGGGCAACAGAAATAAATGTTTTATATCTTTTGAGTGCTTGTTGTCTAAGCTTAGGCAGGTTCACCTCTGAAATTTTCTCCTGGTAGAAGTATCCACAAAAAAAATAGTTCAATAGGGCTGTGACAACTCCACTGCCTATAAACTCAAAAGTAGACACTCCATCACCTTTACTTAGTTCTGCCAGCATCTCAGATATTATGCCAACTAAGTTCTCCTCTTTGCCAGCAGAAAGTTCTGAGATGGATCCAGATACCTTATATTTACCCTTTCCTTTTGCCTTTTGGTCCTCGATACCAGCATTCAACTTCATACAGAGATTCTTCAAATGTAAGAGATCGTCAGAAACACTCACATCAACAGCCTCAGGATCAGAAGGGAAGTACTTATCTCTAAAAGCTTTGGCCTTGGCACAGACAGTAGCCCGATGATTTGAACTCACAGTTGGGATTTCCACAGAACTAGGAGGCAAACCAATGCTCACTGTATTCTTAGATTCTTCAGCAGAATTCCCATCAACACTAGAGTTTCCACTGCGACGTCTCAAACGCCTAGAACGTGAAGATGTTCCTGGTGTTGAATTGTTTTCTTTCTCAGCATTAGACATTTGAGCCAAAGCAGGATCCGGCACACCTGCAACCATCAGTGAGTCTACAGCATGAACAACACCTTCTCTTACAAACAACTTCGAGAATGTCCCTGGGAGTTTTTCCATGAGAATCTCTGAAATTTGGAGGGCAGGAACCAACACATGTTGATCCTTCGATGCCAAGACTCCAGCTAGAAAACTGGCAAGATAAATTACTTCAGCAAGCCAACAATTCAACAATCCTAAAAACATTAACCCTAAAGCAATAAATGCAGGAACAAAGCTGGAATGCTAATACCTTGATATGTTAGTGGCACTATTCAAAGATGATATCATATCAGCATTACTGAAATGCATCAGTTTCCCTATGATGGAGATACATTTGTGACGAACAGGACTATTCACACTGGAGCCATAGATCTGCTTGGTCAAAGAAGCAAATAAACAAATTAATGTACTAAATTGACTTGTGGGAGTCCACATTAGCAAAGGATGAAGCAAACATAACCTGTGTCATAACAGGAAGGAGGTCTATTCCAAATTGCTTCAAGAGTTCTGGCTGATCATCAAGTAGTTTCTCACGAGCTGAGACATCCTGGATGTGTCCATTTACGTCTTCTGGCTTACTGGAACTGCTGGTTGGTGACTTCCTCAAAAGAGACCTTTTGACAAAGAAGTTAGAGCTGGCTGGAAGTGAAATTGTCCCTTGTGGAAGTGGAGGAAGAAGCTCATTTGCAAGGTTCACAATCTCCAAAATCTAAACAAAAACAAAATCATATCAGGTAATTGAAACCAATTCAACAATCATGTGTGCAAAACTGTCCAGAAATCCATAAATTCAGAAAATAAGATGACTAATAAATATGTTTTGTCAACATAAACAAGCATATGGGACTCTCCAATTTGAAAATAATTCAAAAAAGGAAGAAATTAATACCAAGAAACAAGGTAACACCATTCAGCAATCACACCTCTTCTAAGAATTGGTAAAACACCTCTTCTAAGAATTGGTAAAATGTCAGCATGCATATGACAGCAATAACATCCAGAAAATGCCAACTTAAAGCAATAACCTCTGATTAATCTCTCTCCAATCAATAAACTACCAATGTTCTTTACGTTGGACTGGATGATGAATAGGTAAGATGGATTGCCAGGCTGATAATAACTTGCTATGCACATCTGATTCACAATTGTTTCATATTGTGCAGAAGCATGTTCAGAAATAAGTGAAGTTGATGGAGTGAATGAAAAGACAAACAGCTCTTTGGGACTTCCCAGTCCGGTTCAAGCATTTTTCTTTGTGCCTTCTGTACCTACTGCTTGATCTCTTTGCATGAACAGTCAACTACTCAATGATCATACTTTATTTTCAATCTATTTTTTGTTGTTTGTACACTTCTTTCAAACCATCTGGTCCAATTCTTTTTCTACTCTCCCCAACCCCTCAAGGTTGAAGAATAATGTAAGAGGTTCTAAAACCTGAAGACTTGGTAGCAGATAACCTATCATCTGATTAACCTGTGCCCACCCTCTGTCAAGTCCATGAAGGCTGAAACCTAAACCAAATGGCAATTGTATTACAAAGTCTGCATTTGAAATTTAAGGATCACATTTACTCATACAACCGCCAATTGTGCCAGTATTTACATCAATCCAAGGCACCTTTTGTAACGTTTCAGGATACTTTCTAATTCAAAATATTGAGAAACTGATCAGCTGAGGTTTTTCTTTCTCCTGACCTCTACCTGTTTCTATCCTAGATCCTGGTGGGTAATGGAACCAACTGACATCTTTACAAATCAGAGTCTCCATTTAGTAACTGGGTACCATGGAGCGGATCTGACAGGATACTAGCTCCATATCAAACCAGTTCAACCAGATGGTCCACAAGCTTGAGAACATCGAGAGAGTTGCAAGTGTCTAAGAGAGTGGCACAGGAACACCCCAGCAGACAAGTTCAAAGTGTCTAAACAGCAATTTAATTCGGTGGTGTTGCCCACAATCATGGTGACACACCACCACAAATTACCAAATAGGAGGAACCACAGTTCATATTACATTTGTTTAGGGATGTGGCGCCACATTTCTACTTGTGATGCCACACTGCCAATACCCAGCCATCACAACTCCTGACAGATTCTCCAACAACCCAAAGAGTAGTTAACCTTTTTTATATCTTATTTTTTAAACTTGCAATTAATTACAAAAAAGGCCTTGATATGAAAGATTTAAAAAAATTCTTAACGTTCATTTAATTTCCCCTTTTTTCCCTCTCATGTTCTATGTATAAAGGGACAAGACAACATTCTGATTATACCAGACCAACAGATCATTCTTTGTCCTCGTGTTTAAATGAACTATATGATGGATACAGAGCACATCAGCAGCAACATGATTCCACCAGACCACTAGGTCACTGACAACGTCAGAAATCTGCTTGTATGAGTATTGAACAGCAAAAAGCAACCACTTCCGTGTACCAGGGGCTTGGAAGCTCACGGACACAATGTTTATTCAGACAGTAAGGTAAGCATAGGAAAGATGAGAAAAGTTCATGATTGTTCAGAAAAGTACATCATGAAATACCAATACGCTCTAGCCTCTACTTCATGGGCACTATCCATCTATCCGTCATACCAATGCAATAACACAACTTTAAATCAGAATGTAAATTCTAAAAATTTCAAACTTTCTATTCTAAGTGTATCACTACAGGGAACAGTGGAATTTGAATCAAACATACAAAGTGAATCTGTCAAATGTACCTGCTCTGGTGGCCTGCTTAGAGCGGGTGTGACAGACATGTTCCCAACTTGACCAGACCCTGCTAATAAATCTCTAAGAATTCCACTTATTCCAAGAAGAAGCAGAGTTTTGGCCCCTACAATGGACCCACTAGCACATGTTGAGAGAAGCCGAATCAAGCCCTGCATACTTATTAAGTCACAACCACACCAAAATATTCATACCACTTATAAAAATATTAGCCGATATGTATTGATATGAGGGGCCTCGACACTAATATTTTCAGATAAAACAACATATGGAAATATATTACATATCGGTGATATATCGAGATAAATCACCTGTATTTTGAATATCGATTGATATTGTCTTGTCAACTTAATATTTTCAAAAAAAATTCTTATTCAATATATCAAACACTGATACATATTATGTGATATAAGCTGCGACCAATAACGACACCTACATTATCATCCATGATTCATAATACAAATTGAAGTGGTAAGGAATCTACTTACTGTGTAAGTTGATGTGCTCAGGGATGACTGACCCACACCAGAATTACTAGCCGAGATAAGTGAGGCCGCTTGAGTAACCAGTCCATGGTTACACAATTCATCTAGCTTGTCAGGAGATGATGCAAAGGCCTCGACAATTCGAGTCAGGCAAACAGAAGCATGCTCCAACACCTAAGTGCATAACAAGGAATATAAGGAAAAAATATTTAAAACCAACAATGGAGACCAAGGTGTGTTAGTTTGCAACCTTTGCATCATGGTAGTGGAGGAGGTTAGTCAAATGCGGAACAGCTTCCATCACAAAGTCAGCTGCATCAGAAGGGAGCTTTCTGCACATATTTGCAGCAGTAGATAGTGCCACCCGCTGTATGATGGAGATTAGCGCATTGTCAATAAGTTACTAAAGAGTTCACAATCACGATATATAAAGATATCACAAAAGTTATGAACTAAAATACCTGAACTCCAGTAGAAAAGAAATCAAGATATGACAGCACTGCCATTAGTGCACCAGCTCGTAAGCATGCAGTTGGGTGCTCTTGAGATATCTTCTTTAGAGCTTGCAAAGACTGTTCCCATCACATAAACAATAACAGTAAACAAAAATTATCAACGTCAAGTATCCTATGAATCCTAGCCAAAATTCAGCACATCTCTCAGAAATCATAGGAGGATGATAAATTATAATAATGGATACCTTTTGAACATGATTTTATTTAGATTACGATTCCACAAAAATTCTAAAATAAGCATAAACCACAGTGCAGCAATTGAATATCAGCACATAACAAATAAACAAACTGAACAACATCAAACCCTAATTTGTGAAATCACTTTAATAACTGCATCAAGTCCATAATCAACTATCAACTACTTGAGAAAACTCACCTGCTCTGCCAAGTCCATGTACTCGATTGTTAACAACCTAGCACAGAAACAATTAACAGCGCCATAATGCACAACAGCAGCGCAAGAAGAAGGCAAGACATCAACCAAATGAGTAATCGCCCTTGCTGCCAAAAGCATAATATCGGGGTTACTCTCACGATTAAGCAACCCTACGAGCACCGGAAGGAAAGAATCAACAGAGAAGGTACTCAGCAAATCCTCGGTCCCAATAGACAACATCTCACAAAGCTGAGTCAATGCCTCAACTTGTCTACCATCTTCGCCATCCGCCCTCAATCCCGAAAGAATCTTCTTCAGCCTTCCAGTTTGGTGGGAGGATGATGCGGACGCTATAGCTGAAGAAGGAAGCAAATCATCGAGACCGGCTCCAAGTTTCCGCAGTAATCCCTGAAGCGCACTGCTAGCAGATGTCAAATTCTGGTGCAGGATGCCAACTCCTCCCTCACTGTCATTGTCATCATCATCTGCATTACCTCCACTATTACAATCAATGTTTAGCCCCAACCCTCTGTCCGCATCCCTATCTCCATCCCTTTCCCTAGCCCTAATGTCATGCTCTTTCTCTTTCCCTTTATCCAAATTATCCTTATCTCCACCCTGACTCCTCCTTCTCCGGCCACGGGAAGATTCATCCATCGGAGTAGATGAGTTGGCCTGCGATTTATAAGATCGAGAACGAGTCACAGGGACAGACGTGGAAGAGGCGGCAGTGGCGGAGGCAGCAGAGGAGGAGGAGGAGAGGCGGGAACGCTTGTTGGAGGAACGGCTGGTTGGTCCGACAGAAGATGAAGGAGAAGGGGCTGATGAGGACGTCTCCGCCCGCTTCCGACTCCGGGTTTCCATACAAAAACCCAAACCCCACTGTTTTTAACCGGCTCGATCAATCGTTCGCCGATCCTTGAAGGCCTTCTACCATCATTCAGAAAACCCTAATATGAAAAACTTTCACAATCAAATGAATCAGCCCAACTGATCCAAAACCCCGCAATTTTCCCACTCAGTAAACCGTAATCTGCACCGCCAAATCTAACTAATTTCTTACTTTCAAGAGTCCAATTCCCAATCGAATAAATAACCAAAGTCAATCGCTCATGCCAATATCACTCCCGCAACTGTATCTATGTGTGTATGTCTGCATGCAAGAGACAGATGAAGGATGAACCCTAATACAAATTAATGCTAAAACCTACGCAGAGAGAGTAGTGCTATATGATGATAGTTTCATGGCGGTGAATCTGAGGGGGAAGAACGCGTAATTTACCGGGAAAATGAATCGTCGAGAGACTGATATGAATGAGAGAGCCGTAAGGCGGCC
>JAOVVI020004776.1:0-17247 GCA_028571085.2 Nepenthes alata
TGAAGTATTCTAGAGGCGACTGGTTGGCTTTGATTTTCATATAATATGCTTCTTATCTGCCTCAATTATTTCATCATTGAGTTGAATCGTGGAGTGACCTTAATCAATTTGTGCTAATTCTCTCTCTTCAATTGGTTTCTTCTTTGATTCGAATTAGAGGCTTCAAAAAGTCTCTTTGATTTCTTTTGCCACTTCATCTATAGACTGTACGCATGCCTCTCTCTCTCTCTTTGAACAAGAGTATCTTGATCGTGGTCTTAGTGGTCATCTTTAAAACCCTAAAAGCAGCAGTATGGGTTCTTTAGGCACACGAGTTCTTATTTCTATCCATGTGAGTTTATTACATAAACAAAAAGCATACGAGTCATTTGAAAGTTTTAAATGTTCGGTTTTTCTCTTCTAATTGTTCTTCGCCTTCATTTTAATGCGAGGAAAAAAATTATATTGTTTATTTTAATGCCAGGAAAAAAGAAAATTCTATTGTTCATTTTAATTGATAGAATTATCCTAATTGGGAGTTACACTTTAAAATGTTTGTAAAGGGAAAAACATTCGAGTCATTTAGATGGCTTATCTACAATCCTTACCAAAATAAAGGAATTTAATCAATGGGAGTGAAAGAATGCGTGTATTGTGTTATGGTTGTTGGGATCTATTGAACTGTGTAGTAAATAATCTTTATTACTTCATAACTACTAAGGAAATATGAGACTATTTCTGCTGCATCTATAATTAAGAAAAATAATAGTCGAAATTTCAATTGAAATTAGAAATTTCTATCTTCAAATAAGGTGATATTTTTGTCAAATAATTATATATTAAATTTCTTAATCTATGGAATGAATATATTAGGATTGTTCATTCTAAAGTTCCTGAAGACATTCTTGTGGGATTGCAAAAAATTCGTGCGGAAAGTTTAAGAGATCAATTTACGATGAAACTGAGACATGAATCTGAACATACTCAAGCTGGTCTTCTTAATTGCAATCCTATTTCACCTCTTAATGTCTACTTGGAAGAATTTATTCGAGGACAGTGACACCTAGTCACATAGATTAGTATAACACAAGATATGACATCTTCCAGGTTGGTTAGCTTTGTATTTGCTCCTCAGAGGCAAGGAAGTTCAAATCTCAGATTCATTGTTATAGTTGTAAAGAGTATGGGCATATTATAAAGAATTGTAATACAAATTCTGTAATTATTCTAAAAAGGAGGAGCACATTATTAAAGATTCTGGCATTTGACCTTAAAAAGGAAAGGCTTGGGCCTTTTACACCAGTGTCCACTCTATTTCAACTAGTGTGCCGGCCTATCCAATTTAGACATTTACTATTCTTTCGTCTTCTCTCGCTGTCAAGATGGTATAATAAATGATAATATCTACTTTTGTTGCTATCGAGCTATTAGGTGAGTAAAAGCTGCTTCCTCTTGGTTACTTGATTTAGTAGCTTCAAATTATATAATAGGTAATGCAGATGCTTTATATAATATTTATGAGTATGCGGGTGAGCAATATATTTAAGTAGCCAATGACAACTTTCTTCCTATTGCTGCAATTGGAAATTTGGGATCCACTTTTGATAAGGTTTTTATATATCCAGAATTATCTATAAGTTTGATTTCTATTGAACAATTGATTGATAGTAATTGCAAGATTCTTTTTGATCGTAATAGTTGTCTTGTACATGATCAAGCGTCGGAGGAGATAATTGCGAAGGGGCTTAAAGTGGGATGCCTATTTGTTCTCTAGTTTTCAGCAATTGGTAGAGAATCAGCAATTGGTAGAAAGCTTAAATTACCTAATGATTACTCTGTCTGATATCTTTTTTGTAGTTCATCAGGTGAGTTAGTTTTTGTAGGCACCCTGACATTCACACTTTACAATAGTAAAATAGAAAATTTGTTACTTAAAGATACTTTGGGTCGAGGACTATTATTTCCTACTAAGAATTTGCTCTGTTTGTGTAGATTCATTGATGTTAATTGGGTGGATTGTATCGATACTCGTCATTCCATTACTCGTTCGTATATGTTTATTGGTGTTACTCTTATTTCTTAAAAGAGTAAAAAACAAGCCTAGGTATCAAAATCCTCAATCGAGTCAAAGTATCATGCTATGTGTTCAGCTTATTCAGAAATTGTTTGGTTATAGGTCTAATTTGGGAAACTTGGCATTCCTTAGCTTACTCCAGCCACCCTTAATTTTAATAACACTAGTGTTATTCAGATTGGCACCAATCTTGTCTTTTATGAATACGTAAAGTATATTGAAGCTTAAATTACCTAACAATTACTCGGTCTGATATCTTTTTTGTACTTCATCAGGTGAGTTAGTTTTTGTAGGCACCCTGACATTCACACTTTGCAATAGTAAAATAGAAAATTCGTTACTTAAAGATACTTTGGATCGAGGACTATTATTTCCTACTAAGAATTCGCTCTATTTATGTGGATTCATTGATGTTAATTGGGTGGATTGTATCGATACTCGTCGTTCTATTACTCGTTCGTACATGTTTATTGGTATTACTCTTATTTCTTAAAAGAGTTAAAAAACAAGCTTAGGTATCAAAATCCTCAATCGAGTCAAATTATCATGCTATGTGTTCAGCTTATTCAAAAATTGTTTAGTTATAGGTCTAATTTGGGAAACTTGGCATTCCTCTGCTTACTCCAGCCACCCTTAATTTTAATAACACTAGTGTTATTCAGATTGGCACCAATCCTGTCTTTTATGAATACGTAAGGCATATTGAGGTTGACTGTAACTATATCTATACAGTATTGGGTCAACATGCAATCACTGTTCCTTCTCTACCCATCTTCAAATAGCTAACGTTTTTACTGAAGCTCTATCATGCTATTGACATCAAAAAATGGTTTACAAATTGATGCTTCTTGATCTATCAGTATCAAATTGTGGGGGATATCAGTAGAATATGTCAGTAGTTTTAATTACCAAAATTATATTTTTTATTAAAATTACTCTAATTGATTATAATTAAGATTGAGTGATTGTAATTAAAAGATAAATTAGGAAAGTTGAGGATTGTAATTTAATGTAATTCAAGAAAGTATTATCTATTTAATGAGAAGGAAAAATCTCAATAGAGGCATTCAAAACTGTTGACATCAAATGCCATTAGAAGTGTTGCCTTGGCCAACAATGTAAGAGCAAGTAGCATTGCTATGCTAGATAAAGAAAATGAGGAGAATTCTGGTGAGTGATGTGAAACAGAGTAAGAAATGGATGAAGAGACAAATGCTGAGGTATTTCTCCATGTATTGACAGGGTGTTTTTCTCAAATCACTATCAAGATCGTGGGATTTATGGGTGAAAGTATTTTGGTGATCTTAATTGATATTGTAGTTCAAGTACTACTTAAGATGTTGAATGTGATAGGATGGACACCACACCTTTGAAACTTTGTTATGTTACCTATGGATTTTTCTCTAATTAGGCATTTTTCTGTGTCTAGAAATGAAAGAAAAATTTTATAGCTAAGCTAAGATGGTTGGGGAAGTGTGGGCTAATATTAGCCGATGATTCCTTATGTAGAATTGAAAGCAAAATTGTATGCTCGTTTTTTTTTTTTTTTTTTGTATATCTAGACTACTTATAGGACACAATCTACATTACAGTTGAATGGAGGTGAAGAACCAATTTAGTTGCCCTAAATCGTTGTTTTGATGTGGTGACTCAGTTCACTTCAGATACTGTTTTTGTTTTCTTTCTGTGTAATATCCTTTTGCTGTGGAAAACATGAATTGTGGTGTTCTAAAGTTTTTTTTTTTTTTTCCATTCAGCCAACTTTTTTAATATTAAAAAAGAAGAATAAAAAAAATCATATTATAGCAAGAACATTAGGATTATTAAAATCATTTCTGGTTCCAATAGATTTGTCATTACATGGTTGTGTTAGTGAGCTGAAATGAAAGCAAGCATTGTTGTCAGAACCTTGTTCAATTTGGATACATTCTTGGCTACATTTGCCATAAAATTTCCTCTTATTGTCCAAACATTTGTTAGTTATTATTATTATTTTTTCATTCAGTCAACTTGGCGAAGAACCAATTTAGTTGCCCTAAATCGATGTTTTGATACTGGTGACACGGTTCACTTCAGATATTGTTTTTGTTTTCTTTCTTTGGAATATCCTTTTGCTAAGGAAAGCATGAATTGCAGTGTTGTAAAGTTTTTTTTATTTTTTTCATTCAACCAACTTTTCTTAAAATTAAATGAGAAGAATAAAGAAAACAAAAGTCATATTAAAGCAAGAAGAATTAGGATGAGTAAAAGCACATCTGGTTCCAATAGATTTGTCATTACATGGTTGTATTAGTGACCTGAAATGAAAGCAGGCATTGTTGTCAGAATATTGTTCAGTTTGATACATTCTTTGCTGCATTTGCCATCAAATTTTCTCTTATTCTACAAACATTTGTTAGTTATTATTATTTTTCATTCTGTCAACTAGGCGAAGAACAGCTTTAGTTGCCATAAATCCATGTTTTGATACTGGTGACCCATTTCACTTTGGATACTGTTTTTGTTTCCTTTCTGTGGAATATCCTTTGGCAATGGAAAGCATGAGTTGTGGTGTTCTAAAGTTTTTTTCTTTTTTCATTCAGCCAACTTTTTTAATATTAAATGAGAAGTATAAAAGAAAAACAAAAGTCATGTTAAAGCAAGAAACATTAGGATGAGTAAAAGCACATCTGTTCCAATAGATTTGCCATTGCATGGTTGTATTAGTTAACTGAAATGAAAGCAAGCATTGTTGTCTGAACCTTGTTTAGTTCAGATACATTCTTGGGCACATTCACCGTCAAATTTCCTTTTATTGTGCAAACATTTGTTAGTCATTATTATTTTTTTCATTCAGTCACTTATTTTTTATCGAATGAGGGAAATTAAAATAAGTGAAATCTAATTTCAGTGAGAAACACTAGGATGATTGAAAACACATCTGGTTCTAATAACATTGCTGGTTTTTTGGGCAGGTGAGGTATCCTGTACTTTTGACACCTACTGAGAAGCAAATGGCAAGAGAAGTCTGCATGGCCTTTCGGCAGATGGTAGGTGGTATGAGTGAAAGCAAGATTTTCTAACCTCCCCCCTACAGCACCAAATAACAAAAAAAGAATTCTTTCTGATTCATTGCATGACTTCTAAATTGTTTCTGGATCCTCACCAGTCTCTATAGCATCTGTCCTTTTCTTCCTTTTGTTCATTCATAATTAGTGAAAATTTGCTAATTTTTAGCTTTCTGTTTCTTTGTAGTTGAATGCTTAATATAATGTGCTGTTTCTTTTCCAAAACCTAAAAAGTAAATGAGATCATTCTGAGTTCTGATTTGACTTTACCATGAGCTGGCTGTTATATATGTATGAACAAATGAAAACATTGTGATCGGTCGCGGCTATAATGATATGAAATATATCAGACAATATATACCGGTATCTAACATATCAGATGCAAGTCTTTCTTTATTGTAAACTTATAGGAAAAAATTAGTCGGTATATTGGCCAAATATCGGCTATTTTATATTGTTGATACAATGATATATGACGATTTTGTTGTGGTATCGGTGGGCTTGATATTGGAATGTATCAGCCGCAAACTAAAAGAAGTGCTAGCTTCTTCTGGTGGGTGCAGGGCATTTTTTATTTGTCTGAAGTCTAATTTCCCTACAGTAGCTATTTCTGGTGTTAAAGTAGAAAAAGATAGGGTTTATCATGTATCCATTTAGGTGAAAATTTGATTGTTATTCACGCCCTTAAGAGGATTATTGGTTCAGTGTGGACGATTGCTAAAGTTATCTAGGTGTTCATCAAGGCCTAGTTTCTTTACAAAACTTTGATAATTTTTCATGTCTATGAACAAGAAAATTGGCAGCTGACTATATTGTCTCTTTTGGCCATTTCATTCAATCTTATTTTGTGCGGATGGCTCCACCTGTTGTTCAGTTTCATGAAATTCCGGACTGTAAATGATTTAGGAATGGCAAGGTTGCCACATGGTGATCAGTCAGTAATGGGTTCAAATCATCAAAACAATTTATCTACAATACAATAAAATTGTGGGTGAGAGTTTCATGCTCTTGACTTTTTAGGAATGGTGCTGTCAAGGTTGCTCCATTGAGTCCACTCTTCTCACCTTTCAATGAAATGGAAGTAACAGAATATTAGCTAAGCCTCCACAGTTGTATAACATTTTTCATGTCGGCTCTTTTACTATGGTGCTGCAAGGTAAAAGTAAAGAGATTAATTTTAGGGGACATCTGAGTTTTGCAAAATTTGAATTTCCCACCTTTTTGAAATTTACAAATTAGGTTCTTGAAAGGATAATGGAGCAGGCCTTGCAAGTGAAAATAGGTTCATTTACAACTTACAGGAGAAATCCCCATACCAAATCGAAGTCAAATAAAGCCATAAAAAACATTAATTGAAATAATGGAATCCCATGTCACGGTTGCATTTGAAATTTCTAAAGCAATGGGGGATATCAATGAATTCAATTGTCTTAACACTGGAAGGGAAGTTGACACTCCAGAAGATCCTAGAGGTTGGGAAAAACAACCTGAAAGGAAGCATGCTCTTGGTATAATCCCTCGAGGAAGATGATACTTTGTACGGAGTTGGAGCAGAAAACATGAAAAATGAACATGATGTTTGACAAGGAATGGAAGAAAAAGAAGAGGAAAAGAAAGAGAAAGTGAAGTATAGAAGACAAAATTCAAGACAGCTATTGTAAATTCCAGTGCATAAACCACATTGATTAAGATTAAGGTTTAGATATTTAAATGGGCTAAAAACAACTCGACCATAGTTATAAAAATTGTTAGAATAGAAAGAAATATATGCTAGAATAAAAGTTAAAATATTCTTTAGGTCATGCTGTGGAATATTCTGGGGGTAATTAGTACTTTGTATTGTATATAAATACTTCTATATAATTCTGAATACAAAAAACCCTAAAGCATGGATGTTTTCTTATTTTTCTCACCATACACATTTACATCATATCAAAGATAACCCTAGTCACTGTTGCTGCTGCCACAATGACTCTCATGGCTTAAGTTGATAGATCCGAAATCCTAGATTCAGTTTTTGCCCCGATTTCTCACTTTCTTGGATTTTTGGGCAGGATTTCTTAGCTTCTTGGGGTTTTGTGTTGGTTGATTGTAGGAAGCTAGTCTACTATAAATATTTCTTGTGAGTTTGATGTTTTTTTTTTTTTTTGTGGCCAATTTTTCGGATTCTATGCTCCTGGTGTTCTTTATTGTTGAATTCTTCTATTTCACTCATTGATTTGGTTAGAGTTTGGTGCGATTCTTTGAACATTGATTTTTCAGGGTGTTCTTTACATTCAAAGTTCATGATTTGTCCCTATTGTGCAATTCTTTACCTCTGAATTTGGTGCTTTTTGCTTGGTACTTCCAGTTCAGATTTTTTCTCAAAAATTCCTGTTCTCTTAGGGACTTTTTCAGTGTTGTGTGGTGAAGAAGAGATAACAAGAGGAGAGAGTATCAACAAAGTGTGAGGCTTATTTCTTTTGAATTTCTTGAGGAGAGAGAGTGTTGACATGAAGCTAGGGCTTCTTTCTAGAGGGGATTTGATCCTTTAGATTTCCAACTTCACAATATTGTTTTGTAAATAGATATTGGGAATATTAATTTGACTATTGTTTAGTAGTGGCTACAGATGAATCAACTATATCCCATAATGTAGTTTCTGAAATAATTCTTCCATGTTCTGTAGATTTCTGATTGCCTTGACGGACAAATTATCAACACTATAGGAAAATTGTCCTCCTTGCTCTACGTGGCATAATAAGAAAAGTCAACTCATAGCTAATCCTCAAAATTCAACCATTAATCTACTTGGGGCAAAGGTATGGACACGTAAAGATGCACAATTTTACGCTCATCTAATCAACTTTATGGACCAACGAATGGCCTTACTCTCCAACCCATATGGACACTGTAAAAGAGTTATGGGAGTATCTATCTCTATTTCACTTTGGAGAATATAAACCTTTTAGAATGTTTGGCGTATCCTTATCGTTCTTTCATATAGATCAAAATGATTAGAGTGTAATAGTCTTCTTTGCTTATTTAAAAGGCTTTATGAAGAATTGAATGTACTTATGCCAATTTTTTTTTCTGTGATGAAAATGTGCATATGGGAACATTTGGCTATCTTATGTTTTCTTGCTTGGCTGCGACTTGACTTTGGTTTTGCTTGTTCCTAGATTCTAGCAAGTGCTACAATACCCTCTTTAACGGATTTTTTTTTTTGCATTCTCCCATTGGATGCAGTGGCTGTAGAATGAGTCGGAATAGTCATAGCCAATATGGTAAGCGTTTATGTTTTCATTGTGGTGGTGTTGGTCACACATGGAATAAATGCTTAAAGCTATATAGAAAGCCCATAACACCCTTTAAACTATATGCTGGTTGCATCTGGGGTGATCTTGACTACATACTACCACAAATAACTAAAATGTTCACTTTGTCTATAGATGATTATTCATGTTTATTGGTTGGACAAGCCCCCTCTGCCGCTACTACTCTTGTTCAGCAAGTTAAACCCATTGCCTGTCTATCAACTACTTCCCGAACTTAGGACATTGGCTCAAGCACCTCTAATTATATGATTAGGACCTTAGGTATCTTGTCTTGTTATAAACCATGCTCTACTCTTCTTGTCATTGTTCTGGCTGATGAAACAACTGTGATTGTTGTGGAAATTGGTGCGATTCTCGTGACCTCTACTATTGATCTTTCATACGTGTAATATTTGTAGTCTTTTCCATTCAAGTTATTGTTTGTTAGTAAATTTACCAAAGACAATCATTGTTGTGTTGTATTCTCCTCTTTTGGTTGTGAATTTTAGGATCATACAATAATGAGGATCATTACTAGGTGTAGTCGTAATGTAGGAGGTCTTTACACGTTGGTTGGCAGACCATCTTCTACAGCTTGTTCTACTGTCATTTTGTTACCCCTTGAGCTTCTTTATCAGTTGGGTTATCCTTAACTATCAAGTTTAAAGAAATTATGTTTTAGCCTTCAATCTCTATCTACACTGTTTTGTGTCATAACAGTTGGCTGAACCACATCTTATGTCTTATTATCCTAGAACAAATCAATGAGCTTTATCTCTTTTTTCAGGCATTCATTCAAATATTTGGGGCCCCGGTCTTGTACCTTCTAAAATGGGCTTTTGTTAATTTGTTATTTTTATTGATAATTATTTATGCACTACCTAGTTATATTTAATGAAATGTCATTATAAGTCCTTTTCAATTATTTTTGCCTTTTATGTTGAAATTCAAAATCATTTCTCTTCTTCATTACAGATTTTATGAAGTGGTTAGCCTATAAGTATTTCTCTACATTTACAACATTTATGCCTTAGGATGCAATTCTTCATCAAACCTCTTATCTCGATGCACCAACAAAATGGGGTTGTGGAAATATAGAATAGACATTTGTTAGAAGTTGATCAGGCTTTCCTCTTCCACATGAGGGTTCCTTAATTCTTTTGGAGTAAAGCTATATTTGCATGTTATCTTATTAATCAAACACCCTTGGCCATGCTTCAAGGAGTGATCTTGCATCGCCTTTTGTGCCTTGTTCAACCATTACACACTATACCACATCTTTTGGTGTGTATGACATGTTCGAGAAATTCAACCTTAGACAAATAACGTCGACGCTAAGTATAGCATCCGATTTCTAACTATCAATATTAATGTCGTCAATTGATTTTGGGTCAATTTGAAAATAATTATATAATGAAGATTTGAAGGAAAATTAATTTATGGGAATAGGCTAGGCTCCTAATTGGCTCTTGATGTGCGCTCATGAGCATTTTAGGCAGAATGTGCGTGCCCTAGGAGCATCGCTGCAGTTCTCATGTGTGTTTTTGCCAAAGTACTCATGCCTGAGCGGCACTTGTTGCTTGGAGTGGCACCTGATGTGCGTCTAACCAGTGTTTATGTGCCAATTCGTCTATAAAAGTAGTGCTCATACTGTTGCAGATCTGATTTCACGGGAAGAAGAGAAACGAAGGAAAGAAAGGTGATTTTGAAGTATCATTTTGTCAGATATGTGAGATTTAAAGGTCAAGACAAGTATTTCTATGTCTGATCATTGCCATATTTCGGATTCCTTCTAGTTTTGTTCACATTTTATGCTTTGAGATCATGCATCTAACCCTTTACTACGCCTTTTTGAGTATTATTACATGCATGTGGTTTTACTAAGGATTTTGAGGTTTTGCTTTGATTTTTTCTGAACATTTGAGGTTTTGGTCCGATTTGTAAGAAATAAGTAAATATTTGAAATATTATGTTTATATACACGAATATTTGTGAAATAAAAGTCTTAAAATGTGCATTTAGGCTTGCATGTGGTAGTCCGTGCATATGCTTCGGGTAGGACTTTATTTTGTTATTTGTTTCGATATTTGTACTTTCCACAGGAAAAAAAACTTTTGTATTTGTACTTCTTTGGAATGAAAGTTTGTACTTTTCTGATAGATGGGAAAAGTTTTAGAAGTTTATTGTAGAATTTTCCGATTTTGTATTTTGTTGAAAATCGTTGTAAGGATTTGAGTGGAGCAATATATTTGGGCATCATACTATAAACTCGAGGATTGCACCTATTATTCACGGGTGGCGAAAGGAAGTGACATTTGACTTCATTTATAGGAAGTAGTATGTAGATGGTCCACTTACTGGTCTAAATAGTAGTGATTTGACTTGAGGTTACTGCAAGTATGTGTAAACCTTTTTCAAAATTAGTCTTTTGGCCATTGATTCTCAAATTTTAGTATGTTTTAGTTTTTTATTATTTTACCTGCGTTTTATTTGGTAAATTGAAATGTTTGGCTTTGAGATTACAGGCTTTGATCAACTTTCGAATTTATCCAACCTTGGATTTATCATATCAGACTTTTAGATAATTTCATACATTGGGCTATCGTTTGGTATTTGTATGTGAATTAATAATTTTGTGTATGAAATCATATTTGGATATTTGGATGTTTGATGTTGCAACATTTGTTATTTGCGGATTTTGTATGTGTTTTATTAATTTCAGTTTTTTTTGTTCTAATTTATGGACCTGCATTTATTGTTATATATATGTATATACTTGCGGAGCTTTTGGTTCACGTTTTGCAGATGTTTCTAACCCTTTTAGATTAGAGGGTGTAAAGATTTGCAGGATTTGGATGAAGGGTGGCTTGAGGATCTGCATTAGTTATATTTGTATTTGGATTTGTATTGGGACTTATATTTTAGAGATGTTGTATTATTTGTTTATTTTGATAGTTACTGTTTTGGAAATTTTCTGTACTTTGGATATGATAGGTTTATTGTGATGATTTGGATTTTCGTTTAATGCTTTTCCTTGCGGATATGATTTGGGTTTTCATCATATTTTATGTACTCATTTGGAGACCGAATAGATAATTCAGATTTGGTCTTATGCTTGTTGTGAGTCAGAATCTTTATAGTTTTGGGCTTGGTTTGTCCATGTTCGACTCGGCTTTGGTGCTTTAGTCGGATTTTGTATATTTCAGATATAAAGGAAAACATATATATATAAAATAAGTAATTCGATTTTGGGACGTGACACTAAATCATTAAAATGTATTTTCCTTGGGTATGCCCGTACTTAGAAAGAGTATCGATATTTCTCTCCCAACTTGCAACAATTTCTGGTTTTTCTAATATTGTGTTTCTAAAGTCTACTCCAGTTCCTTTCCACAACTTAGTGTTCTGTAGTCCCTCTTCTCCCAATAATGAGTTGCTTGTCTATAGAGTCACGCATCACAACCTGACTTCCCCTCTTACACCATTATAACCTCATATTTCTTAGGCCTATGCTTGTGTTACCTATAAGATGTTTGGCTCCTCTCACATAGCTACTCCTGAGCTGCACCTCGATGATTTGATTCTCCTTTCAATAGATCATATGTCGTTCTCTCTAATTCTTGACCTAGATTTACTGATTATATTATGCAAATGTCATCAAAATTATGCCAATTATCCTTTGGCTGTTGCTATTTCCTATACTCATGTTTTGCATACATCAACTACTCTTACATCTTCCTTGGATTTCTATATAGTGCCTTGGATGGTGTTTAAAGAAATTCCTCATTCATGTCGGTAAGTCGCTATAGAGGAGGGGATGTCTTCTCTGAAGTATGATCACGTATGGGAGTTGGTTTCCTTATCAATCGGAATGAAGCCCACTGGCTATAAATGGGTCTATACGGTCAAAGTCAATTCAAATGGCTCTGTTGTGATGTTAAAGGCCTGAATGATGGCTAAGGGATATGCGCAGATATATAGGTTGGACTACACTGATACTTCTTCTGCTGTTGCCAACTTAATGTATGTATGAATCTCTCAATCACTCGTTGTTACTCATTATTGGATCTTACGTCAACTAGATGAGAAAAATGCTCTCCTTCATAATGATCTTGAGGCAGAAGTGTATTTGGAGCAACCATTTGGATTTGTTGCTCAGGGGAAGTTTGGGTTTATTTGCCGCCCAAAACAATCATTGTATGGTTCAAAACAGTTACTGTGTGTCTGATTTGGTAGGTTTAGTGAGGTAGTTTTTTAGTCTAGTTTTGCTTACTATATTAGTGACTATTCGTTCTATTGTTATTCTAATGATGGCTACATTCTACTACTTGGTTATCCGAATGATATTTTGATTATTGAGAACTACAACACTGATATTGTCAACTTCAAAGTGTTTCTTCAACATTGATTTCAAACCAAAGGTTTGGAAAATTTGTGGAATTTTCTTGGTATTGTAGTTATAAGTTGTCATTGAGGCATGTTTACTTCACAACAAAATTATCCCTATATTTGCTTTGAGACAATGGATTGCAGGAAGAGAAACTATGTGATACATCCATGAATTCAAGAATGAAACTATCTCCAGAAGATGGGAAAATTTTTGATAAATTGGGGCTGTGTTGACTAGTGGTTGGTTGGCTTAAATGCCTCTCTGTGACTCGATCGGAGGTATTCTTTGTAAGCGTAGCAAGTCAATTTATGCCATTTCCTCATGTTCCACACTAGGAAATAGTCATGTATATTTTACGTTACCTTAAGGGTACACTAGAACAAGGTTTGCTTATAGTGATTATGATTATACTCGAGTTGATGGATTCTATGATGCTGATTGGACTGGTTCACCTCATGATTGAAGTCTACTACAAGCTGTTCTGTGTTTGTTGAGAGAAATATGGTGTCCTGAAGAGCAAGAAATAGAGCACAATTGCAAAGTCAAGCGATGAATCAGAATATCTTGCACTAATACATGTTACATATGAAGTAATGTGGTTTCAATAGTTATTAGAGTCTCTCAGATGTAATAATACTAAACTATCTCAATTATGGTATGATAATCGGGCTGCAATACACGTATCAAACCCAATATTTCATTAAAACACAAAATATATAGAGATGGACTATCACTTTGTTAGTAAAAAAAACTTGAATAAGGTTTTGTTGAGATTAAATAGGTTAGAATTGGATCTCACTTAGCTGTTATCTGCACCAAGTCTCTCTTTAATGCATGTGTTAAGTACATTTATAACAAGTTGGGTATGATTAACATCTATATTTCATATGAAGGGGAGTTTTAGAGTAGAAAAAAATATATGCTAAAATAGAAGGTAAATATTCTCAAGGATATCATGTGAAATATTCTGCCCCAGAAAATTCTTTGAGGGTAATTTAGTACTTTGTGTTGTATGTAAATACTTCTATATAATATTGAATATAAAAATCCTAAAGCATGGATTCTCTCTTATTTTCCTCACCTTACACGTTTACAAAAATATGAAAGGTGCTGTACTTGGTACTAAGCATAATAATTTTGTAAATGTCCTCAATTAAATAAAAGTAAAATTCCTGAAAATTCTATTTCTTGTTTCTATATTGTTATTTCGCAAAATATTTCTCCTAAGTCTTTTGCAGGTGATTCTACATCATTTGCCTGTTGTGGAAAACTCAACTTCATAAAGTGGAGATACCATTCTAGTGGATCTGGAGCACAAAACTTAACTTTCCAACTTCAAGTATCTTTGGAGTTGAGATACTACTCTAGCAGATCTGGATCTAGAGTGCAAAGCTTGTCTTTCCAAGTTAAATTATCTTTGGAATCAGGCATACTTTTATATTCACCAAGAATGCACCAGTATCCAACTTGAGATGTGACTAGTGTGTAGACATCTAGTATTGAATTAATCTCATATCTGTGTCAATGATGGAGCCTTAGGTTCAGGTCCATAAGCTGAACTACAAAAGATAAATGTGTCTTTGTAAGATGTTAAGTACTCCATGTTGAGAACAAGACTAACATGCAGATTGGTGGGATGATCAAGCAGATGATGGTTAGGTCTTCATATAGTAAGGGGTCATTGGCTCTGGTGCGGAAAATTTCTGTTTGTATGGTAGCAAAGTGTCATCGTAACCTACATGGAGCTCTGTTGCATTAGAAGATTATAACCATGCTATTTAGTCCAATTGTTCCATAATTTTGGTTTGTAAATCTCCAATATCCTAGGTTAAGAACTCTACATGCTCAAAAACATCAACCAGCTGAAGAGGAACAAGATCAATGGGTTTACACGTAGCCAAAGTCCAAGGGACTCTTGCCTTTACATTTGTAAACAGAATACGTTGAACAACTAAGGGTTTTTGGTGTTTTCTGGCTCTTTACTATCTGTTAATTTTCATACAAATAGTTACATGTTTTACTTACTATGGGTGCTGATCTTGTTTTTCTATGATACAAAGACATATAAAGCTGTTGGCTGAAAGGCTACCACAGCGTAGTCCATTCATTTCATTTCTATCTATTCATGCCCTTTTTCCTCTCTGCTGATTTCTTCATTCACCTTATAAACCAATTTGGTTCAAGGTTTCCTATCAAAAAAAAGAAGTTTGAGGCTAGTATAAAATCCACATTTGAACTTGATATCTTAACATACATTCGGGTTAGTTTCCTTCATCTGAGTACATCATTAGTGTTTTGTGAAAGATTCAAATAACTATTTGAGCAAGAACCATGACGATGTCCATGTATGATTCATCTCTAGATGTCACCATCCATATTTGAGCAAGAACAACATTTCTCTTCCCAAATCTACATCCAAACAATTTGTAAAAGGGTGCCTTGATGCACGAAGCTCCTATTCTATGGGGTCTGAAAAGGGTCTGATTTAAGGTGCAATATTTTTGCTTCTTATTTTCCTAAAATGACATTTATTGAACTTTATAACAAAAAAGTGTAAACTTTTCTAGGTTCGCAGACTACTTTGTCTTTCATTTGCTTGCAGCTACCTACATGGCCATGCTTCATTATTCAATAATTGAAAGACTAATTCACTCATACTACCAGGTTGTTTCTATCCAACATGAGGAACGTATGGCTAAAAAGTCATAGTATATTGTCTTGTCACAATCTACAAATCCTTTCAAATGACCCATAAGCAAACCATACCAAAGCAACATGGGGTTGATATTTAACTTGTTGGTCGTTTCTTTTCCTTTACTGGCTTCAATTATGCGTGCATGCATTATGATTTTCTTCGAACTTCTTATTTGGTTTGCCTCCACTCTTTTAAAAAGTGAGTTTTCACCACCTCAAATCTTCTTTTTGTCACATTGGATGCTCTTTTCCCTACATGACTAAACAATTCAACCACATTCTTGCATTTTCTCCCTCATTGGTGTCACTCTTGCTTTCTTTTATCCAACATCAGTGTAGAGATTATCTATCCTTGACCACACAAATACTCAACATCTTTATCCTTGCAAACTAACTTTTTTGGGCATGATTACACAACAACCCTACTCCATTCTTGCATTAGAGCATTGGCGTAATGGACACTTGATTATCTTGCCTTTAAGAAAGGATCTCTCCCAGTACACTTGATCACTGGAGTACTGCCCTTCTTTACTTAACCAATTTTATTTCTTTGTCTAAATCATTCTCCTAAGATATTTGAAAGAGTCCCTTTTTTTGTTGGCTTTTCATCCTTATTGTCACCTCTCACACATCCATTATAGTAACATTTTCCTTCCAAAATATCTATCCAAACAACTTGAAAAAGGTGGTTTGATGCACAAAGCTCCCATATTATAGGGTCAAGGAAGTGTCAGATTTATGCTACATTATTTTTGTATTGCAGAGATGTCATTTTTATTGTTTGGACGGGTGATCTTCACTTGCTGATGCATGGGAGATTATAAGAATAAATAATGGATTTTGTATGTATAGGCCCATTACTTACAACATGATTGTTGAAAAATCCTAGAAGGCGTGGTACTCTCGGTCTTTCATTTCATCACGATAGAGTAGTGCTGCTAAAACATAAGAATATGATAGTTCGTGCATCCTCTATGACATGGTACTCTCTTTCTTTAATTTTATCACTTATAGAGTTGTGACGGAACGGATTTTTTTTTTCTCAAAAGCTTCCGTCAAAACAGAAACACAATTAACGTTCTAAAATATAAGGCAAGGCTCCTGCAGAAATTTCGGTAGAGTCCCCTTTGTAATTGGATGAAAAATCCAAAATACAGCCTGTATGATCATCCATTAAAAACACACAACTATCAATTGTCCACAATCTCTTACAACAAGCATACACAGGATCACATGTGTCAACCATGGCACAAATCCATAAAAACATTAGCTACACTAACAGTTCAATAACGAGATGCCGTTTAGGACCTGTACAGTAAATCCAGAGTTTAGAACGGAAGTTAAACTAATAACCTGCAGAAGCATAGCTTTTCCTTTTTATAGTCATACATATCATATGCTTTTCGTACAAAAATTCACATGTTCTAGATCATCAATAAACATGAGATCGGTATACAAAATCACATTTCCAGCTAAGTATTTGCATTCACAAGTTCTTTAAAACAGCTCCAAAATACTCTAGTCCTCAAAAGTCTTCAGGAACTTCTCTTGGATTACTCATTTTCATCAAATAATAGCTCTACTGTCTCATCTGGAGGGGGAAAAACAATAAAACAGTGAGCGGGGGCCCAGCAAGGTACATGCACATGAGCAGTAAAACAGTGATGCAGAACGGTCATATAACTATGCATAAACAGAACGGTTAATCAGAATATAATCCAGGAAATAGAGAAAACATACTTTGACGGTATTAAACTTCAGAATCAG
>JAOVVI020004777.1:0-17247 GCA_028571085.2 Nepenthes alata
TGCTCATATATATATATATATATATATATATATATATATATATAACTTTATTTAAGGATTATTTTAAAGGTGATTAAAGGCTATTTACTTGTCTATTTTTATGAATGGATTGTGATAAATCTACATTGCAAAAAAAGAGAAAAGGTAAAGAGAATAGAATGAAAAAATGAGAAGGCTCGCCGAAGCCCAACCTAGTCGACCCTGCCACTCAAAGCCAAGGCTATAGCTTGCTGTTGTCATGACCAAATGCATCATCGGCACTAGCCGTCACTCCACCATATTGCTCATAGGCTTACTGTGGCGGCCAAACTCACTGTGCCCTATAGGCGCTCCTTTGCCAACCTAGTCTCTCGGCAGGACTATGCTCAGACATTACCCCACTTCAACAACCACCCTAACTTGCCACCCCCCCTCCCGATTGTCCACCCTGGTCACAGGCACCTGTGGCTGTCGAATGGCACTCCTATTGATAAACGATGTAACATTTTTGGACACTCGCTTCTGAATATTATCCGCTTTGTCACAATGGCGTACGGTTTTGTTCCTAATAGACGGCCTCCACCGCCCCTAAAACGCGTCCATAAGGGAGAGATATCCATAAACTTATAAGGCACGTTTCGTTCCTCTTCCCATCCGATGTGGGACATCACAATCTACCCGTCTTGGGATCCCAGCGTTCGCGTTGGCACACCAAATCGGGCATCATCTTTGATACAATTTATAACATTCCTGGGCACCCGTTTGTGAATATTGTCCGGTTTGCCACAATGACGCACGGTTTTGTTTCTGGTAGACGGCCTCCACCGCCCCCAAAACGCGTCCACAAGGAAGAGATATCCACGCCCTTATAAGGTACGCTTCATTCTCCTCCCCATTCGATGTGGGACATCACAAACGAAGCTCACTTAATATTTGTTTTTAAAATTTTTAGCTAGATAGGATTATTATTAACCGTTAATATGATGATTGCACTGCCCTTGAATCACCCAAGCTACCTAGTCCAATTTAATGTGCAAATAAGCCTAATCCACGCAAGGCCTGAATAGGCTCAATATAGATATAATGTCTAAATAGACCTAATACAGATATAAGCTTGCATAAGTCAAAAGATAGATGATACGAGTAATAAGATCATCTTAACTTTCAAATAATAAATAATTTTGATGGATTTTAACCGTTCACTTGACAAATAAGGCTCAGTAAAATATCTCATTGGCTATGTTAATATTTTATCTATTATTTAAAATAATTGACTATTTTAGTATTGGTGAGATTAAAAAAAAAATTTAAAAGTTATTTTTACATCTAATTTATTTATGGTGTGTAGAAAAATAGTTCAGAACTCAAATGTCGGTCATTAAAAATAAGTATAGATAAAAATAGTATCGATCATTTATTTATTTATTTATAATGATTTGATTTTTCATGGGCACAATAAGTATAGAGAGGCTACTGCATTACCCCCTGATTCAAAAGAGTGGCAACTGTGTTGGAGAATGTTTAATGTCATTTTACCTTAATTTTGTTAATTTGTGTCCATTTTTATTTATTTGTAATCATATATCTTATTAAAATATGATGTAATTTATTTATAGTTGTAAGAAAAAATTCATTAAAATAGTATTGAATTCTCATTAAATAGTCCCTTAACTTAAATTTCACATGATAATAAAAATTTACTGATTATTATTGTTATTATTCTACATAATTTTTATTATTATATAACTCTACGTCTAACTCCGTATATGTCAGATTTAATATTAATCTAGATGTTTGTAGATATTTTTAAATATTATAATATATAATTATTCACTCTCATATTAAATCGAAATTCTTGACTTATCTCTATTTGGAATGATATTTTTGATACATATAATAATGAATAAAAATAAATAAATAAATAAAAGGAAAAAAAGAAAAGGAAGAAACTTATGAAACCTTCGAAAGTGTGAAACCCTAACTGCCCTAGATCCTCCTTGCCTGTCTCCGGCCCTACGGATCCGTCTTCTTACACCGAACTTTGCAGCAGATGCCAAAGCCATTACACGCTCCTTGCAGCCGTTTTCGGCTCTCTTATCTCCTTAAACCCTTCAATGGTGGAAACGGAACGCAAACTCTTCCGCGAATATGAGCTTCGTCTCCTCCGGTGCTCCTTACCGTCTCTACCGTCCGACACTCGTCCTTCTCATTACTTAACGCCATCGTCACCGTCCAGTAACAAGTTCGACCCCTTCATCGACGCCGTTATCAGATCAATCGAATCCGGACAATACCGTGAAGTTCTTTCCTCCGATGCTTCTCGAGCAGTCTTCAAATTCGCTGACTCCGTCGACGCCAATCAGTTCTACGCCGAGGTAGAGAGAAGCGTCGAGTCGTTTTTGACTTGCACTGGCGATGATGACGCACTGCCTAAAGTAATTCTTGTCGTGTCCATTGCCATAGCTGCTCTTCTTGCCTTTGTTCAATGCAATATGACTGGGTGAGTAATAAAAATTGATTCTTTATCTTTCTTACTAAGTTTATATTAATTTGCAATTCATTTGATTCAGTAGTTCCATGTGAATTTGCAGTCCAATTATAGAGTTGCCTCCAGTTCCCCTGCACTGGGAAGCAATTGAGGGAGGGGTGGAGTGGGAAGCATGGGCGAGGCATCAGTTGATGTCTGTTGGCTCAGAGTTGCTGGGGAAATTCACTAACTTGCAGGTACGAATTCGCTCGATTTTGTTCGGATTTTTTAAAGTTTCTGGTAATATTATTTGTTGTTGGTGTCTATATGGCATTATTGGACCAAAATTTGATAATTTGATGCCAATTATGTATATGTAATTTGCTAAGTTCATTTTCCTTATTCTAATTCATTTACTAGTGAGTTGATAATTTTAGTTTGACAGAGATCTCAATAAACAGATGCTTGATGATCGATGGTCTTTCTTTTTCCTTTATTCTCTTTTCTCGTTTTCTTTCCGTTGTGTTTTGGTTATTTTAAACCCCAAGCCAAAATTTGTCCCTATTAAGTGGCTTCAGTTGCATGGATTCTTTGTCTCCTTTGTGCTATATCATGATTATTTCCCTTAGCAGTTCCAATTCGAAGATCATGCGTTATGGTTTCATTGAAACTTTTCTTTGGGCTACTTCTACTCCTTTTGTAAGGATTTTCTTCCATCCCTTCAACCCATTCCCATCTTTGGGCCATAAGCTTGAATCAGTTTGATCAACTAAGTAGCATTTAACAAAAGTTAACTAGATTAATATGTCTGCTCAATCTTAAGTCATAATTCTCCTTATCTGTTGTATAGAGTGCTAGCAGTTTCGTGCAGCTGTAGGCTTACACTCCTCATGCACCTAGTGAACCAGGACTGGAAGATAAGGGGTAAAATACATAGAGGTGTATTGTACTCAAATTAGTTATCATAATGCAATCCTCATATTTATTTGTCAAAGGAGAAAATTTAAAAATGGGTTCAGATTATTTTTCTTCCACATGCATTATATGTTGTGTAATGCCTTTGTAGAATATCATGTGTAACTTTTAACCTATCCACTAACACAGTGTTTCATCATTGTTGAAGTATATAGTTTTTGCCAAATTGTTGCTCATGAAAACCAAAGATATGCTCTTTGGAGGAATTACTGTGGATGGTGTCCAAAGCATTTCATGGTGGTTGGTTAGAGTTCTTCTTCTTCAACAGAGAATGCTAAGTGAGCATTGTTCTTCTTTATATGACCTATTGCAAGTCTTCAAGGCTGAAAGCTTACTTCATTTTGAAAACCTGGAAAAAGTAGCAAGTTATTGGAATGACATGGTAGATGAGGAAGAAGGTTTAGCTATCGTCTCGATGTTACATCTAGAAGCGGGATTAATGGAACATGCTTTTGGGCATGTTGATTCTGCTAGGTATGTTATTGTTTTGAGATTGACATGAATAATAATTTTGAATCCGAGAACCAATAGTAATTCAGAGAAATTTACCAGATACTAATATTTAATAAAAAGTTTTACTGAGAGCAGTTTCTGCCACAACGAAAGCAATGATTTTAAACAAGGCAATGATTTTAAACTTTTATGTAATGTGGTGCATGCCCAACTTTCAAATTTCTTGAGTTCATCTGATTTTTCATATTGTGTATTCTTTGTTCCTCATCAGGAAAACATAAGTTGAATTCTTATTTTCCTACTGGATAAGTGCCAGACTGCTTTTGGATGGATGAATGTTTGATTTATATATGGACAATGAATTGACTATTCCTTTTGTAGCTTTATAAGAGGAAGTGTTATTACAGTTTTGATTTCAAGGCATATAGATAAGTTGCGATTTGTACGGGGAGACTTTGATGAGGGATGATCACTGCTGAGAGATAACTTTAGTGGCATGAACAGTAGGAGAAATAATGAGGATTGAGGAGGGGACGTAGCCATGGAGGCCTTGCTTAGAGGTGCTGACTTGCTGTCCACTGTGCCAAGAAAGGAACAAATTCTTATGAGGATTGTCTGTTCTCTGTACTGTCGTGGCTTCATTTTTAGATTTTTGGGGTATAAGGTTCCTGTTACATGTATGTACATTCATGATATTTCATGAAAGACAGAAAATCTTTTTAGGACATTCACACAAACGCACACTTATGCAGGCACAAGTTTGCACGCCTGTGCTTGTAAGCAATGGCAAGGGGGGAGTTGGTGGGGTTGGACCCAAGTCATTGGCCTAGGCAAGTGGGTAGGTCAGTATCAGGTTGTCCTTGATTACCCAAATGTTGTAATTAGAATATAAGCAGGTTTTGCTTCACGCAGTTGCTTTTCTGTATCATGTCATTAGTGATTTCTAAAACATTCTGTCCAAAATAAATGCTAGAACTCAGTTAGCCAATTTGCTACTTGGATAAGTCATGGGGTTTAGTATGCATCATTAGCAGTTTACAGTATCCTATTTCATCTTTTCATTGGCGATGTGTTGGATGGGACTTTTCATTTCAAGTCAATTTATACAATAACTTTTTAGGGATCATACGGTAAATGAGTGCTTCTCTATTTAGTTGACTAATGTCATCATAAGTTTTGCAAAAACCTGCCTTTGCTTTTCCCTTTATGAGTTGAGGTCTGATGTTTGCCTGTTTGTTGTTTGTGTTATCAGGAAACATTTTGAATCTGCTGAATTGGCTGCAGGGCTTAAGCTTTCTGTGACTGGTGTTCTTGGTTTCCGAACAATCCACCAGGTATGCCAATAGAACATCTTCAGTTGAAGATTTTTTAGGTATTCCTTTTTTTTGAAATTCCCGGTGATGCATCCATTTTAGGTTGAGCCAAAGGCGCAAATGATGCTTGTTGCAAATAGACGTTCTTCAAATAGTTTTGTTGCATCATCTTTGCTGGGCACCTCACCTCAAAAAGAAGCTTCAAGTGTCCTGGAGAATCTTCATGAAAATGTTCATGAAACTAGTGGTACATCTGATGTGCTAATGACCCCTAGATTCTTGGAGGACATTGGAAACAATGTGCATGGCATGAGTGTCATACAGAATGGTCATGCTGGTTCTGCAACCTTAAAAGCAATCCAACAAGCAGTGGTTCTAGCACAGTGTGTCATAATAGAAAAAAGTGCCGTGCAAGAGAAATTGCAGAGTATGTTGCCTGAACTTTTAGAAGGGCATTCATCTTGTGTTATTCTAATTTGTGTCACCACTATGCGAGCTTGACTGAGAAGCAACAGTTTCCTGTACTCGTTACATGGAATAATTTGATACGTTGTACTAAGTCAACATTCTACCCTCCCCGAAAAAAATCTGTTGCATTGTATATGCATTGTGATACAATATATATGATTACTTTGAATGAAGTTATTAATTTTGAATGAATGGAATGGATGGGATAATTTCTGCACCAACCCCTGATATTAGGTAAACAATTTTATCAATTGGAGATATAAAGAAGACCATTTGTACCCTGTGCAAAGTTTGGCTGTTTTACCTGTCTCACTTTTCTCCTTCTCTGTTTCTCGCTCTCTGTCTTTGCCATCTTACTAGGTACCAGTGTCATGAATCATCGATTAAATGTTACCATTTGCCTTTTTCCCCATTCTGCCATCCTCTTCTTCGTTCTCTTTCATCCTTTCTGTTCCCTCCAGCATAAGAATCCCAAATGTCAGTCAATATCCCAAATCTAGTCTTTATTATGCTCACACCCTTGGCATCTGTGTGCATCGCGTAGTTTACAAACATGTTTTGAAACATTTGTGTTGCGCCCTGGTTTTTGTTCCTCTAGTCTGGATGACATCTCTTTTATTGTGTAGCCTGGGTACCTTACCACTATTGATACATATGAATTCAAAATTGAGGTTTGATGGATGATCCCCATGTGCTTGTGACACCATTCAATGGTACCATTGTTGCCTTGGTCATTCTACCTTGAAGTAACTTCAATATCAGCTCTTTGGCATTATACATTCTTTCTGTCGCTCCCTCTTTTCTGATGTCTTGCTGCTTTTGATTCCGCTAGGTATTAATTCCTCCTCTCACCAAAAGGAAAACAATTGTGAATATGATTGTTTTGATTGCATAGGTCTCTTAGCTACACTTCTCTCCCCTTTCCTTTGTGAGATCATAGTTATCAATGATGTGGTGCTTTCCACATATCAACTGTAATCACACCTCCCTGCATAATACCATCCTTTGAGCAAATACTTTTGAATAAATGTGAATAGATGCTGACAATCCAGAAGGCCTCAAAGTATCATGTGTACTACGTCAGCTGCTAATTCCTATTTTCTTTTTACTTAGGATGGGACATAGCTCCATACATAGAAGCCATTGATTCTCAGCAGTCATCATCTTTCGCTGTAAGTGGATATTTTTACTCTTTTGAATTTAGTTTGTTGTCAACACAAATATTTCTGATTGATTAATGAAAAAATGAATGCTGCTTAGTTGTGTAATGATTGATGCTAAATAGATCTTTAGTTTGTCGGTATCAGGGTTGCTATACGTGCGAAAGTTATTATTGTAATGTGAGAACAGTAGGCTTTCTCTGTGCTAAATAGTTCTTAACACCTTAAAAGACTGAATATAGTGCCCTTGTCTTTAAAAAGTAGCCTGATCCATTAGGCTTCTGCATTCCAGCATCTAGGGAGCACCCAAAGTATGCGACATTACACACATTTCAAAAAGTGTACTTTCGTGGTGACTTCCATGTCATAGTGGAGCAACATACCATTATCATGTACCAAATTGTGGCGACACATTTGTCATTTGGCTTTGTAAAAATCTGGCGTTTATTACTGAAAATTTCTAGAGGTTCTTGGACACACTCTTCAAGAGATGAAAGAATTTAGCAATTGCTTGGGTACATCATGTGATTTTGTAAAAATGAGACATTTCAATTGTTTGAAGAGATTTATTCCATAAGAAACGAGAACATTTTTTAATGACTAATTGCATCTTTGTCAGTATTTGACAATAAAGGGAAGACTGAAGCTGGAGGAAGGGTAGAGATTAGAGAGTGATAATGGAGGATAAGAGTTGGTTATTATATGTTATGCTCGTTTGTGCCCGTTGAGATGCCTTGTTATTTTGGGTTTTGGTGTTTGATTTTTTCTGTGGGGTGGGTTTTAATTTTTCCTTTTTTTGGGGGGGGGGAATGTGATGTGGATTGGTAACTCAAACCTTGGTGTTGATCTTTATGACATTATTTTATGGATTGAAGAACAGAATTAGTTTGGTGCACATCATCTTTGGATTAAATGGTTAACTTGGCATTCCTGATCAATGAATCCATGGCCTGGTTGCTGTGTCCAGAGTGGGGGTGGAGGAGGCATAAAATTAATCCCATGTGCTAGGACTTAAGGTTTTATCACAGTTGATATAATATTGGATTATTTGTTGGTTGAGACTTGTATTATCATTATCAATAAGTTTTCCAGGTTCTATGCATATAAAAAAATTGAATAAATGAAAGTTTAGTATTTTGGTCATAGAAAGCAAGCTAGTTATTTAGAGGGTAGGGTTGGCGCAATGCTAAAGTTGCTCCACTTGGAAGTTATGGGTTTAATGTACAGAACATGTAACAACCTCTATACAATGCAAAGGTAAATCTTATCTTTCTATAGAAGTATGCTATGTGAGCCTTGTGCACTGCAATGTAGAAGAAAGCTAGTTATTTCTCTATCTTTTTTTTTTCTTTGGCTTTGGCCTCTGCACTTCTCTTGCTTCTTTTTCTTGAAAAAACGAGCATGGGAAATTCTGCATCAAAACTTACATAATCCCCTGTAGATATCTGACGAAATTTTCTCCAAAGCTGTGATGTGTTGATTTCTAAGCATATTTAGCATATGCCATGGTGTTTTAGCATATTTTAAAGCCATGATGTGCTCTTTTCCCCGTCATCTTGCCCAAGGAAAGCTGCACAACAGAATGATTAGCTATACTGTTAAACTTTTATGTGCATGACGTGGCTATGACTTTCGGACTTTGATTCTCTTCAGATTAGGAGTTTCTGTGACATCTTGCGTATAAGGTGGGAATCCACTCGTAGCCGGACGAAAGAGCGTTCTTTGCTGATGATGGACAAACTGGTAACTAGCATATGCGTCTGTGTTTTTTCCTCCTGGGGTGCATGTTTTGTACTGTTCATTCATACAATAATGTCGGTGATATATTTGATGTGGCCATGGGAGGGTGGAGTATTGAAGAATGACTGTCCACCTGCCCAAATCATGACCTGCATTTGATACCTATTAATTTCCCCACCAAATGCTTTTTATACGTAAAAAAAGGGAAGATCATGGCCATGGCTTCAAGTGCGCAACATAATTATTTTAGGGAAGTTCAATGTGGTTTAGCTTGCTAAAAGTTGACAGGCAACCCTTTTTCCGTGTATAATACCCTACTTTGTACCTTGAAGGACTTGGCTAAATACTGATTTTCAATTTTCCTAGTCATTTTTATGGTACCCAATGGCTTCTTTCTTATACTTAATTTGTGGAATAATTGTCTACATGTCTATCTATTTGTTAAAATTGGATTTCTCATTGTAGATTGTTAGATGTCTACTTTGGGAATCTCTCTCATACAGAATTGAGATTCGAGGCTTGTCAAAGGAAAGGATAATAAGATTTTTAATGGGTGCACTATTTTTGCTATTGTATGGTGTATTTTAATGGAGAGGGATCTTGAACACTTTTTGGGTATGTGTGTGTGTGGATTAGAGTGGTGTTTCAGTTTGGTGACTACACCGTGGTTCTCTTGGAAAATTTTCTTCAGAGACTGAAGTTGACTAGAAAGATTCGGTTTACCGATAGTTTCTCTTGGTTTTCTCTGTTTTTATTGTCAGGCTGAATTATTTTTGTGTGCCTTTCCCATAAATCCTTATCCTTTTGAATGAATACCTCAATCATGAAAGTAGAAATTTGTAATTCCCAGCTTTGCTTCTCACCTTTAATTGTGATGTCTCTATATATGATAGTAGTAAAAGATTTTGTATTTAGTTGATTTTGAAGTGCTTCTACGTCTGCTACATTTGCTAGCACATGGCCATTAGGTGTGGTTACCACATTGTAGATTAGTAGTAGTCTACAAGTCCAAGAAGTTTCATGGTTTCAAGGTACTTCTGACATGTTTCTCACCAATCATTTCAGGTTCAGGGTCTGTTTGAGACCTATCCTGAAGTGATACAGAGGATTCGTTCCTGCTTTGGCCTCTACATCCCTATGGTACCTGCTCTAAGGAAGTATAACTCTTTTTTTCATGCCTCTTAAATTTTGGGCTAATGTCACGTTGTAGTCCGACTGATACTATTTTGAATCATCTTTTGTTTTCATGTTAGTACTTCGTAGTGTTTCATCTGAACTTATTTCTATTTTCCTTTACTGTTTTCATCTTTATTTATTGTCTTTCACTTCCCCTCCTTTTCTTCAAGGTGTTCTTATTTGCCATGCTGCTTAGGGAATTTTGAATGGTTATGTTTTTATGCATATCTGTTTCTTTAGGGAGTATGGTGAACTTTTGGTCAGTCATGGTTTGATAGGGGAGGCAGTGAAGATCTTTGAAGAGTTAGAGTTGTGGGATAATCTTATTTATTGCTATCGGTATGATTATGATCAATATCTCCATGGATTTTTCTCCCTTAAGTGTCTGTAGTTCTTCTTAAATTCTGTAAGTGTCCTTGTTGCAAAATGTCAAATACACAACAGACTGATGGAGAAGAAAGCTGCTGCAGTTGAACTTATCAAGACACAGCTGTGTGAAATGCCCAATGACCCGAGGTTGTGGTATGTAACCCAGCCAGCCTTTCCTCAAATGCCCATGCTTAATGCTTTTATATCAAACTTTTGTTGTGGGAAAAATGAAACCTTGCCTGCAGCTTTGAATTAGATTACATATTAACCATTCATTCATTTGCAATGCTGGAAATGCTAAATGATGAATCTGATAACTTGTCGGTACTCCAAATGTTACTTTATCTTGTGCTGTCCTCACTTTCAGGTGTTCTTTAGGTGATGTAACTAGTAATGATGCCTGCTACCAAAAAGCTTTGGAAGTTTCAAACAATAGATCGGCACGAGCTAAGGTGGTTTCTTTACCATCATTCTATATTGGGTGTAGTACTTGATAGCCTGTTTGGTCTTAAAGATTTTCTTCTGGCCTGCTCTGTATAGGGGCACTGACTTATTCCGAGTAAGCATATATTGTTGCGATTGTAGCTGTTTGGTTTTTTGGGTAATTTTGAGTGAACGTTTCTTCCTTCCTGCATTCCTTGGTCTTTATTGCACATGATGACACCATATTTTGCATTCATTTTTCCCTTTCATCGTGTTTCCATGAGTCCATTGCCACCTTTTTCATTTAAACTTGCTTGTTTATGTGATATTTATGATGCCCATTGTTCCCACTTGCAATTTTCAATGACCATTTTGTTTGTGCTCACCGTATCCTTTTCCATCAGTGGCGATAGGGAGGCATGCTATGTTTTACTGCTGATAGTAGGGTGAGGATAGTACTTTTGGGTTCATCTGAGCTAAAATTTCTCCTTTTCCTAGTAAAGAGGTTTTTTGTGGTTATTTGTTTTCCTCTCCTAGTCTTGCCATGCTTCAGTTTTACAATCCTTTTCACTTAACATGTCCATCTTCATGATATTTATAATAATCTTTGTTACCCCTGGCATTTTTCAGAGGTTCTTTTTACTTATGTGCTTAGTGATTATCTGTCCTGTTTCCAAAGGTGGTGATAGGGAGGCATGTTATGTTTGAAGCTGATAGCGAGCATAGTACTCTGTTGGGTCTCACTGAACTAATCTTTTTTACTAAGCACACAATTCTATTTTTAATTTTGGTTGGCAGCGATCTCTTGCTCGCAGTGCGTACAATAGAGGGGATTATGAGTCATCAAAAATTCTGTGGTATGCAGATATATTTGGTTTTGCTTTAGCTGGATCTTGCATGTTGCTTATTTTGCCAACTTGGTAAAATTCACCTTGTCAATACCAGATTTGTATCTCTTGGTACGTACTTGACTTAGAAAAACCAAAAAAGATGAGCAAGACGTAGAAATCTGAATCTGATCTATTCAATGGAATCAGAAGGGTTGAAGGCTGTTTTAGGTTCAAAATAGGTCCTGTGGTGGGTTGGCTAATTGAGAGTGTAGTCTCTGGAAAGAATTAGCATCAGAGTAACTGAATTTAGCATGCAGGTCTGCAATCCCAGCTCCAAGTTTGAAAGATGAGAATAGCCACCTGTTGGGGAGCTACCTCTTTTAAGAACGAAAACTTCCCTCCTGCACTTGTTTGAAGCTGCAAAATCAACTATACATCTTGACGAAGTTCCAATTTTGGGTTAAAGACTGTTTTAGGTTCAAAATAGGTCCTGAGGAGGTTTGGCTAATTGAGAGTGTAGTCTCTGGAAAAAAATTAGCATCAGAGTAACTGAATTGAGCATGTTGGTCTGCAATCGCAGCTCCAAATTTGTAAGAATGAGAATAGCCACCTGTTGGAGAGCTACCTTTTTAATAACGTAAACCTACCTTCTGCACTTCTTTTAAGCTGCAAAATCGGCTATACATCTCGATGAATCTCCAACTTTGTGTTCTATCCTTCTCAAACCAGAATCCATGAAGTGCGCGCTGCCCTGCTCAGACCCTTGAAGGGGAAAGCTCAAACAAATGGCTTTGCTCCAAAAGAATCCCAGCATGTGCTCAGAGAGAAGAGGATAAGAATCTCAGCATCTTTCAGAGAAAGGAGGTTTCTCTCCAACTGTATGAGATAGGTTCTTCTTTTGATAATACAAAATTTTAGGCATGAACTATGGGGTTGGTTTGTGGCTTAGGGCTGTCTTTGTGGTTTTTTGAGTTATTGAAGGGTGGTGAAGCTTCAAGACAGTATCAAAGGTTGAATGCAAGGAGCTGAAGCTTTTAATCTTTTAGCCTTAGCTGTCCCTGAGAACAGTATTTCCTGGGCTGTGTTCCTGTTTTAGGGCTAGGAGTGAAGGTGAGACTTTTACAAAGGACTGTAGATGTACACTGCAGTTAATAAAAATACGAACAACCTTGACATATGCATTTGCCGATATTCATTATCCCTATATGACTTCAAATTACATTGCAGGGAGTCAGCAATGGCATTGAATTCTTTGTATCCTGATGGCTGGTTTGCTCTTGGTGCTGCAGCACTTAAGGTACCAATTGCTTAGTTATTTAGTAATTCTCATTCTGTCTGGTTCTGTGCCACTTCTTATGTTGAAATTATATTAAATCGTTAATTGTTTCTATAAACATTCGATTGTTGTTTCAGTTATCTGTATTGCTTGAGAGTTTTTGAAATTCTGTTCAACAAAATGTAGGCAAGGGACATTGAGAAGGCATTGGACGGTTTTACTCGAGCTGTTCAACTTGATCCTGAAAATGGAGAGGCTTGGAACAACATTGCTTGTTTGTATGCTCTTGCTTCATTTCGTCTTGTAGCATTTTGTGTCAGTATACTGGATTTATTCTGTTTTTAATTCTTATTTAATTGAAAGAATAAGTGCGAATTACTGCCGTCCTCAAAAAAAAAAAAAGACAAAAAAGGGAAAGAAATAACCAAAAGAGAATTGTCATGTGATTGCATCTGAAGGTTATTCCTCCGACATTTTGATTGTTAGCTACATGGCTGTTGGCATCTTCTGATGAATTCTAACTGAGTTCAATGTGCTTGCAGGCATATGATCAAAAAGAAAAGTAAAGAGGCTGTCATTGCATTCAAGGAAGCACTAAAGTTTAAGTTTGTTAGCTCTGTCAACACACGTCCCCAGTTTCTCCTTTTCCTCTGAAGAAAAATACTGAATATATCTTATGATTTAGTTGTTACATTCCTAGCTGTAATTTGATTTATGAACATGTGTGGCTTGTTGGCAGAAGAAACAGCTGGCAATTGTGGGAGAACTATAGTCATGTTGCAACAGATGTTGGCAATTTTGCTCAGGTTGATTCTTTTTGTTGTGATGACTTGGTTATGCATTTTTAAACTGCCCAACACCCTGGCTTGTAATTACTGTTCTCTTTAGTCGCTCTTGAATGTTTTTCATCCAGTGTTTTAAGTAACTGGGGTAGGAATGGTTAGTTACACTTCCTTGCGCAGTAGAAAGTCTTCCAATGTTCTTTTTGTTGTGACAAATTGATTGCATTTCACTTTATTGTTTCTTTAAGATATTTCAATGCAGTTTATCAAACTCAAGTGAAGGAGCAGGGTATAGGAAAAAAAATTCCGCAGGATACTGCATCTGACTTTGCTGCATAGGAAAATTTTTTCGTTCTGGTTTTGTTTGATGGAATGAATCAGGATGGGAACTCAAAATTGGAATGGAGTATGAATTAGAATGCTTTTTTTTTTTGGATTGAGCAAAATAATTTACCAGACTTGAGATTTGGTCACTTGGCTGTGGTTATTGATCCTCAATCTAGTTAATTGCTGCTTTCCATTGTTAGTTATAAGTCATATAAGTTTTCTGCACTTTCATCAATAACAGCTGGATGGCTAGCACAAATCTCAGTCACAATTACAGCCAAATAGTTGCAATAGCTGTTGATACTGTTTGCCAGCATCAGACAGTGTTAAGCAGCACTAAGCATCTTTTAAACAGTACCAAGAACAAAACCATATCATCTCCCTAAAAGAAAGAACCAATGATTGCCATGAAACACCTTCTGGAGGCCACTAAAAGACAGGACTACCATTCCTAAATTCCTTAAATAGAATTCAGGTAGATGACATTAGAAGACTACTCAGTAATTTGCATACACAGTGCTCCTGTTGAGCTGCCTTAGGTTTGAAAGTTTAGTCCTAGACATTGTGCACTCACTATGATGTAGAACTCCACGGAATTTCACGTACTGCTTTTATGGATCGTTTCCATAATACTAAATAATCACTGGATGCATGTAGTATGACTTTGCAGAGTTAGACATCCTGTTTGTTTAAATCTAATTTTGGTCAAATAAAATAATCTGACGAGTCATTTGCGTTGGTTTTATTATTTTTCAGGATGAAGAGCCGAACTCTAACGCATACATTGGCAGCTTATGTAACCTATAGGGACATGGCTGTTAGGGGAAATTTTTTCTTTTTCTGAAAAACAATAGCTTTGAGTTGGTTCCAAACTAATAGTTTATCTTCAAACTAATAGTTTTTTTTCCTTTTTGTTTGTTGGATCCATTGAGTATGAGCTACACACCTTTTTTTTTGGGGCAGGGGTGGGGGTGTAGCCCTTCCGGTTCCATAAGTCCTCCTCCTGACAGGATTTTAACCTAAGACCTTTGAGTTGAAATCTCAAGCTCAAACCATCAGCTGTCCTCCACAGCACCATGGTCTCTAGTCTGCTTCAATGCCGAGTCAATTTTGTGGATTTAATTAATCTTGGTTCGTAAAAATGCCAAAGTAAGAAACATGGCTAGAAGAAATGAGAGAGCATTAGGTTTTTTTTGGTTTCTAATTTTCCTTTACTGAGTTCAAGAATATGACGAAAAGTACCCTTCATGAGGTAAAACATGGAGCATTTAACATCATTGAGTAGTTTTGTATTTATAATTTACACATTATCTTATTGTTTTGCTTTTCTAGAAGTTTTCTTCCTATTAACATATTGTTTGTCAGGCAAAAAAAAAAAACTGGCAAGGTTCATCTTATGATCATCTTTGATGTATATCGTTCGTCCTTTATACGCTTTACTTCAAAATATTCTCCTCAATAATATCGGTGATCTCCTCAATAAGATCAGCGTGTGCAGATGATTTTGATTGTTGAGATGGTTCATTGTGCTTTTCTTCATGACTATGGTCATGAGAGGATGTAATGTATGTTGAATAGTTGAGAACATGAGAGGCTGATTGCTTTTTATAGTCTGGCTATTGACAGAAAGAAAAGATCTGATGGCATGCGGTTCTTTAATGTATCAGGCTTTAGATGCTATCCAGATGGTGTTAGATCTGACTAGCAATAAAAAAATTGACATTGAATTGTTGGAGAGAATCATGCAAGAGATGGAAAGGAGGGCTTCATCTCAAGATGCTTCGACCACTGGTAGTCATCACAGTGACAGTAAAGCAAGTTTTGAAGATGCTGCAGCAAGGACTCGGGAGACTGAGCACTTGATGGAGGTGCTTGGAAAAATTCTCCAGGAGGTATTGCACTGTACCTCCATATGTGTGCAGCATCTCCCATTTTAACTTCCTGTAGTAATGAATCCGTGTTAACTACATCAAATTATTTTTCATGTTTCCCTACTCTAATGACTAAATAGTAGGATTCACGAAGTTCAGTTCCTTGTAACTTTGAGTTTCTTGATCTCTGTACCCCATGCTTGTATTGGTGTTCAAATGAACATTCAATTTGATTTGTGTGCAACTGACCATTGAATTTTCTTTGCATTTGGCTTTTAAAATGTTAGGGCTCTCTTTGATTGTAAAAATAGATTGACAGCGAGGGGGAATGAACATTTTGTTTTTGGTCATGTGCTTGTTTCAGCTCAGTTGCTGGCAGTTTATCTTTCAGGAAAAAACCTTAAGGATAGATGGTAAAGAGAATTGAGATGATTCCTCTAGCTTTTTGGTGGTTTTTTGGAAGGAAAAAAGCCATACATTTTTGAATCGTAAGTAAACCATTGACTTTTTGAGTGTGAGAGCTGAGTCTATATAATGCAGATGTTTATGCATCTGTAACCCATTGTTTTGTCTTTCCAATTATTGTAAAATTCTGCTGCCCAAATGCCCCTATGTAACCATTATGAGAGCCTTTGCTAATGCTTATAGAATAATATCATAAGTGAACACATCTTCTCGTCAGCCAGAGTCATCCACAATCAGAAGGCACACTCAGTTTGATTTCTGTGAATTTCTTGATATTTTTCTTTATGCCAAATTCATTTGTTTATTTTTTTGCTTTGAAGATATTGAAAGTGAGAGTGAGCGTTGACAAAACATCAGTTGTTCCTTTGGCTAGCATCATTGGTTTAAATAATAAAACAAACTTTGCAGCAGAGGGATAAGGATTATATTGGCTAACCTCTGTTACAAAATGATGCGGACATTCAAATTATACAAATTAAAAAAGATTTACTTTTATTTTATTTTATTTGAAAGATGACGATTTTATTTGTTTTTATTATAATATGATTTTATTTGATTTACTTTTATTTGATTGAAATTTTTTTTTATTTTAGGAACTTAAGCCATATTTAGTTAGTAAGTTATATTTCTTTCCAACTTAGTTTAGGAATCGGGTTCTCTATATAAGGACCCTACTTCTATTATTTAAGAGATGATTCAATGAATAAATTTTTGAGACATTGAATGCAATTGTGCATTTATGATTTCCTTTCCTCTCTCTCCCTTGGTCTCTTCTCTTTCTTATCTCTATCCCTCTGGTCTCTATTCTTGTCTCTATCCCTCTAGTTTTTGTTCTTATCTCTACCCCTCTAGTGTTCTTATCTCTACTTTTCCCCTCCCTCCTACATCACAAAATGGTTGTCCTAATTGAGTTATGTTTGAGTTTTTTTAATTTATTTTTTGTGTTTAAATGGGACTCAAGACACATTCTCCCAAGATAAAATAGACTTGGCGCTGCACGGAGAATTCTGTGAGATAGCCGGGTGATAGTCACTCAAGCTCCAAGCCTTAAAAGAATTCCAGTGGCAAACAATAGGTGAGTTGCATGATAGCTGTTTAAGCTGCAGGTCTTAGAAGAATTCCAGTGGTGATCATTAGGTGAGCTGGGTGGTTGCCACTCAAGTGTCCCACATG
>JAOVVI020004778.1:3346-17247 GCA_028571085.2 Nepenthes alata
GTGTAGCGATTTTGGGTTGTGTCAATCCGAAATCTTACAAGATAGGAGGTTTCAACCGATAGAAAAACGGTGGAGCGAAGGTGATCAAAGGCAAGAATGAGAGTCAATTTACATAAGACCGTGGTGGTTTGAGGCCTAGTGAGGTCGATATACGATATAATAATAAATGATCGAATAGTTACAAGTCTAAAATATAGCCAATATGATAATAAAAGATAGTCGAATAACTGCAGACATAAAATATATCGAATATGATAACAAAAGATGATCGAGTAGTTGTATACCTAAAATATAGCCGATATGATAATAAAAAATGGCCGAATAATTGCACGCCTAAAATGTAATTGATATTTACACATATGAGATACGGATTGTGGATCATTTGTTTATGGTGCAGATCGGGTGTTCTAATATGAGATGTTATTTGGAATTTGATGATTAACTTTTAATATCGATAATTCGGATTTGCATTTCTTGTCAGCTTTTGATATTTGATTATGAACTCTTCCTCTAATTTATATATGCTATTTTATGTATATATATGATAATACTTGCTGAACATTCGACTCATATTTTCGTATTTTATCTTTTTAGATTTGTAGAATGCTAAGATACTTTACAGGCACTAGACGAAATCAGGTAAGATGTCACACGATATAGTGAGTTAGGTATCTATCATGTGTCTGATCATGTCGGCGGTATTTCTCTATTATTTTGATTGGGTCTATTGTGGGTTTTACTTTGGATATTTAAAATTGGCTGAGTAGGCCTTTTGACTGTGTATTGAGGGCTACCGAATTTAATATGTTATGTAGGTAAGTCATTGTCCAATTTGGATACTCCTTTACAATGATTGTAGAGTAGGTCATATTTATATTGTCCAAACGGTTATTTGATAAATTCATATGTAGGTTTTGATTTATTGGGTTCTGTGTATTTAGTTTGACGCACCCAAATTTCAAAACTTAATATTATTTATTGAAAGTATTTAGAAATTTAAAATTTAAAAATACTAATAAATTAAACCTGCTAAATTTCAAATTTGTGATAAGGTCGCTCGATAACGGGATCGAGGTTCAAAATTCGATCACGTGTGGGCCTCTCAATACCAAGATTGAGGTTCTTTGACCGTTCATAAGTCGAGCTACGAGTGAACGAGAATTCGCCCGACTTAGAGGCAATCTAGGCCGTCTAATATTATGAGATGTTATGCAAGCACTCGCATGAGTCGGCTAAGCAAACAAAATGGCGATTTTATTAATTACGGCATTGTTCAAGCAATCCATATGATGCATGCAGGACTCATCTGGATTTGGCACAGAATCATCGACAGTGCTTGTGGTGGATGGCGAGCTACACCCTTGGGACCATCCCGGGTGTACGACTCATGCGCACTGCTCCAGAGTGTCACTGAAACGCCAATGGGCTCTATGCTCTAAGGGACTTGGTCCTCCACCTCATACCGGCAAGCCACTACATTGCCAAGGGGCTGAGTGGTCCACTTGTTGGCGACTTTGGCTCCGTTATCGGCTAGTATGGCCTCAGGCTATCCAGGTTTGGACGGTGCTTGTTAGAATGACGTCTACTATGACGTGATGGTTAGTAGGCCGAGCTCGTCGAGCCCCCTACCCCCATTGCAAGCATTAAGATAGCTTCTGAAGGACCTGCCACTCTACGTGAGGTTGATTAGAGGCGTTGCTGCATTGCTGCCGGATTGGTATTGCCGAGCCCCAAGTCAAGCCTCTTGCTCTGGCGAAACTGCTCCTGAGCTGAGCATCGTGCGCCCTGGAAGCTCTTTGCAAGTTGCACCACTTGCCTCGGCAAGGGAATGACGAAGCATCTGTTGACGCTATAGGAGTCTTCTCTATGGGCAAAAAGCCACTGGTGATTTCAGGAACAATGAAGGCATCAATGCTCTAGGCTTTCGTCCTACACCCCAAGACCGGGTTGAACTTCTCACCAGGAGTGGGCCCTGTCGCTCAAATTCTCCCGAATGCTGAGTTTGTCAGGCGATTGAGTTCTTCCTTTTGTGGGCGATCCTATCCCCCGCCTTTTCACTGCTGTACTCGATAGAGCATTTGTCAGGGGACTGGGCTCCATTGCCTACGCTTGTGGCCTTAGGAGCCTCAGTTTGGCACTCAATGCTTTGCTCATTAGATCCGTGCAGGCTAGGCCCTTGTCTCTGGCATTGCTGTTGGCGACATTCGCAGACCTTCTTTGACCCTAAAGGGACAAGCACCAAGCTCGAGATGTGAAGCCCCCACTATATGGCAAGTCATGGCAGTCGGCACAAAGTGCGGGCTCGACGGCTCTTGTGTTTCTTGATGAATCCTGCACCCTCCGCCTAGGTCGACCAGTAGCTGCCTAGCAACGTGATCTCAGAGGCGGGATTCCCACCGCTGACTTACAACCTAGAGGTTCTAAGGGAAGCCTTGTCTAACACACGAGAGGTTTCTTCTAGCATGGAATGATGCACATGGGGGTTTGCTGGCTCTACCACCCTCAAGGATGTTCTAGCCTACTGCCTACTTTGTGTTGGGTGTCACCGAGGTCTGGGGAGCCCAGTAGGGCTCAGGTCTGATTTAGGCGGAATGCTAGGTGAAGACATCAAGCGTGAGGTCTCAGGTCAATGAGGTGCTTGCTAGTGCTTCATGGAGCTCTTTTTTTTTTGGATAAGGGGCCTCTTGTCGCTTTGCAACTCGGTCAGTCCTTCAATCACGCTTAGACCCTGTCTCCTATGATCGCTTAGGCCGCGAGTTCATCAGGCCTTCGACTCTTCTAAGGCGAGGGGCCACCTCCCTCTTCCAAGTCCTTCCCTCACTGTGATCCAGGAATCGAAGGGAGAGCCCCCAGCATAGCATCTTCAAATGAATGTAAGCAGCCCGGACAAGTCGTTCATCCTCGTGACTACCCACGAGGGTGGTCGTCATCACGGGAGACGATGCGCACGATCGGCACGCTGATCTGTGTGCCGATGCTAACCATGCTTGTTCTTGTAAATGCGATGGTTAGACTTTGCAGTCACTTTCCACAGATAACGCCAATAATACATCCCGAGATCCAAATTACTAAACAAATTATGAAGTCACCTAATTTTCTCAAGAGGTCAAGTCGAAACAGATCCGGTCCTCATTATTTCAAATCTGGATCATGTGTAACACAACTAATAAACAAAATGTCAAAAGATTGTGGGACTCGCTTCCAAATATATCCTCCAATATTCAAGTCAAAAATATTTCTTGATCGAATAAAAAGAACGGAGGAAAATAAATATACGTGGATGTATGTATAGGGATTAAGTGTTGAAGGAGAATTGGATTACAACGAGTGCGTTCGACTGGGAAGCAGCTTAGGAACGAAAAGCTGAGCTCCGATGAGTACGCTCGGCAATAGAGCAACTTAGGATTGAAGGGATGAACTCCAATAAGTGTGTTCGACAGGAGAACAGCTTATCGGAGGAGAATAGGATCCCTAGGAGTCCACGATAAAATGAGGTGCACTCACTTGTCTTTCCTTAGGAGTCCACGATAAAGTGAGGTGCACTCACTTGTCTTTCCTTTGGCTTCATGTGGAGGAGACACTCTACGCCTTGCTCCACGGATAATCTTCATCGACCTTACGGTGTGAAGACCCAAAGCTAGCGTGAGGCTTCAACAACCATTGGTTAGAGCTAGGGGACAGATTCTCTCTTCAAATGCTAGGAGTTAGCAGGGACATGCCTTCACTATCTCCTCCCGGGACTTCTCCCTTCTTCCATTCTTATTGACCTTTTCTTCTTCTTTTCCCTCTCCTCTCCTTTTAGATGGAGAGAAAGAGATATTTGTTAAAAAGAATGGTGACAGCTAGATGCCAATAGGGCTTTGATGGTGCTGTGATTCTCTAATGTCACATGGGTACATTTTTTTTGCTTTTCTTGCAAGTTGTGCCTTCTTTGGTAGTCAAATGAGGGTGACATACTATGCCCACAGCATAACAGGTTGACGATCAAGCAAGCTTTGCATGGAAAATTGAATCCATCAGGTAGACACCACTAGACCGCATTAATGGGCCAGTCGGATGACCGACCTCTATAGCTCAAATCCCGCCGAATGAATCTTGGGCAGCATAGACCTTTTGTTAAGCCTTTGTTACTCTTAGGTCGGCCTTCCCTATAGCCTCTGTCAAGCCTTTGCCGCATAGACCATTGGTTATAGGTCGAATGAATGAATTTTGTTCATTCATATAATATGATAATTTTATATAAATTACTAAATATTTATGAATATTTTTATATATTTTGAAATACAATTACCTTAATTAGTATAACAGCTAAAGCACAATCCAATCAATAATATACAAATTTTTAGAAAATAACAACATTTAGGACACTAACTACAGTTTTCTTTATTTAAAAAAGAGGTGAATTGTCACTTTAATGCAAGATTAAACCAATCATATTATCATAATTTAAAAAATCATACTAATTAAAAAAATAAAATGACATTAATATTTTTTTTCTTGACTTATTTATAATTAAATACGCATAAATATTATTTCAACTTATACCTTCCTTGATTCACTAATTTGCCGAGCATTAAATTATGAGCTCAACTCATTCGTTCAAAGAGTTTAGATCAGACTAAATGAACCAACAGTTTTAATATAGGCATATTTTAACAGTCCAATATCAGATATGCTACGTTACAAAATACTTACATAAATGCCGGCCTACATAAAATGTAGCTAAGACAATGGAGATCGCACCTGAACACTGGTCCAGTTAGCCGAGCACACGGCGCTGAGAACTCGAGCACTGAGCACTGTAACATGAAAGCTTCGAGCCATCTTCAAGGAGCTGCTGCAGTCATCACTCATTTCAGCCAAACATCCCTTTGATTACAGCAAGCGTGACAAGGGCAAGACACTAAGATTGACTGACTGACAGCTTTGGATCTCCAACTGAAGAACAGAGAATCATCATAAAGAGGTTTTACGATCGTGGAAGAAAAGAAGTCTATTAATTTGATCCGAGATATTGGAGTTGGAACAAGTTCGGCAGCGAGTCACGAAATCTTAGTAGTCTTCTCAATGCATGAATCTTTGACTGTGGACAACCTCCTTAACATTCTGTCGTGTTTGAGCACGGCGCTCACGCTCTCAACCACCAAAATAATCTGCATTGTTGCAAATAGCGACCATAATCTAACATATGAAAATATCAGCCAATATTAGGAAAAAAAAAATATTCCAACAAGTCACAGAATTGGTTACATATCGCAATACATCAGGCAACCAGCATCGGTCGATTATTTTTTTATTTTACTTTTTTTGTGAAAGCATAAATTCACATGTTTTAAAATACTTAAATATTATAAGAAGTCTAAATTTACATACTTTCAAAGGTATAATGCATGCAAAGATAAAAAAACATTTGTATATTTTTAATGACTTAGAAATATATCAAGATTAATTTTAATACAATTAACTATAATCCATCAAATAGGTAAATATATGGTCGACTAAAACTCACTTTGGGTATGGACATAAGAAAAAGAAAATTTTGCTTACACGACATTCGATATCAATACATATCAGCCAATATAGTCGATACCGATACGATATTTTCACACATTTTGTTCCTAAAGGACATCCTCCATTTGTACACTAACAAAAACTACATAATCAACAAATATGACCGGGACAGAAGCTTAAAATATTGAATTACAATTATGAAATAACTTCACATTGCATCTCCTTCTATATGAGCCAAAACAATCATGCAGTATGGTCAGAAAACCAAAATGTGTTCATCAGCCAGGGGGGCAACAAACCTGGAAACAAGCATAAGCCATGGCAGTGGCGTAGTAGAAGTTTGCATTCCCAGTACCCTGTTAACATCCCAAATAAGACTACAAATAGGATTACTAGAATTGACCAAATGCATGAGGGTTTCAAAGATATGCATACCCTCCATATCCACAGGTTATGCATAATAGGGCTCAGGAGATTAACACCGACATATCCGCAGAAAAGAAAGAAAGAGAGATGCATATCTGCATGGTACACATGCACATCAATTCCGAAACAGTCGTGCTTATTGATACATGTGCTAAGGAGATACGAATCTATTGACTTGCCTGATAGTTCATTTGCAAACAAGCCCAACAAACCCAAGTACAAAGCAGAATCTCCAACCTGAGCAACATTAAAGAGAAACTAAGCAGAAATTGAAGTTTGACCGCAGTAAATTTAGAACAATTCAATCCACTATTTATTCATATGAATTTCACTGCGGAATTGTTTCATGCATAAAATTAGCATGATGCATCAATAAGTGAGCTTGCAGCTAAGGCTCGGTTTGGTAAAACTATGGTTGTCCGCTTTTTGTAGCTGTTCGGACTATTGATGTTGATAAACACTAAAATAATATTTCGACTTGAAGAATAAAGAAAAAAATCTATAAAGGAGAAAAGGTAAAATGTCTAAAAGAAAACCAAAAAATGTGGGACACATGGCTCGGTCAATTGCATTCCCAAACACAGCCTAAGAGAGATAAATGCTCTGCATTATCGAAGTTGAACATGAAGTAGAAACAATATGAAGAATTTGCAAGATTAAATGCAAGTGGGGAAAAAAAGTTTATCTGTGCACCAGATTTTTTTCAAAATAGCATACTTGGCTGTTGGATGACCACTTGATCAACAGGGCTATTGGAAAAGGTACTTCTGATTATTTGAAAAAATACAGATTACTCATTTCAAGGGAGGAAATTTGCCACATTCCACGAGGCAATGAGAGCTTAACCTCAAATTAGTCAAATATACTCAAAATACCAAATACATGCAAAATATGACTTCCAAATTGGAACTGATGTTCATTCATGCACAATTAGACGTAGATTAAGATTATTGTTTGAATGTTTTCAAGTTGGGTATTAGAAAGGAAATAATAATTAAACCGGAGATCTACAGATGACAACCAGCCAGCCATTTGTGAACCTTAAACCCAATCAGCAAACTTCATGACATCTTATGACAAGCTCATGTTGGAAGAACTACATCATAGTGAACATTTAATCTTAGATCAAAGATGAAATAACTTACCGAAGGATAAGATTTAAGTAATGAAGAGATTGCAGTGTAGACAAAAGCCAGGAAGCAAGGCCGATGCTTCAACCGTATGGCTAATGGCAATATCATGAATAGAATGTTCATGTGGAACACTATCAAGAAGAAATCTCGGAAAAAATCAAAAACTTCTGCAAAGAAGTACCTGCAGCATGCATATCACACAGTTGAGTGCATCTGAACCAAACCAGAGATGCCCCTAGTTACTACTATTATTGATTCACTTCACATCTCATTGATGCAACTACTTAAAACTCACCATAGGACACCGATATTTGGAGACAAATCCTCGACAGTCAAAATAAACCCATATGTCCTGCAAAAACGAATATATTTACATAAATCAATACAATTTTCTTTTCCTTTTTTTTCACTTGTAATGCATATACAAACAAGAAACAAGGCTGAACAAAAACCAAAAGATCAATGGCCCAAAAATCAACCACAGCTCTTCCATGCTCATTATCAATCATGATGGCAAATCTGACTAATAAATTTCAAGAAACATCAACCTTGGCACATATAGATTTTTTATCATGCAAAATTTAACTACGACAAATACTAAATTTGCAAAATTGACCTGCTCTCTTATACCAATTTTAAAAATGAAGCAGCTAGAATTACATCTTCATTATTAAATATAGGAAGATTTTATGAAGGACAAGGTGAATTAAGGGAAAAAGAGAAGACATTAGATGATTAATTAGACTAGACAAAGGGAGGGGAACATTGCTCAAGGCAAACATTAATTACCATGAAAGAAAATATCAATATCGATTATAGTCATATCATATTAAATATATCAGACAACACGTATCGATATCAAATATATCAAAAAAAAGGAAAATCGTAAGCTAATAAACAAAAAATTGACAGATATTTGGGTGTATCAACAATACAGCATCATATCGTGATTTTGCTGTAGTGTCAAAATATTGGCATTGTGGGGCACTGATACAAATGTGTATATATATATATATATATATATATATAGTAATTACTCATTTCACAATATGGCTTGTTACACAAGGATGGCCTACTTACTGAATATCACAAGATACTCCACTTGGCCATTCATACCTATTCAATAACCACCATATTTTACTAACAGCTAATACTAGCTCTAATTACAACCACAGATTAGGTAAATACCTAACCTAGTAACAACTATTAAGTGACTCGTAACATGATGTGTGGACCCTTACTAGCTTGACTAGGCTGAGCCCTTTGATGACATGGCCAAGCCATGTGGCTATATACATGACAATATTGCCATGTCGAAGCTCCATTATACATTGATACAAACTGCCAGCAGCAGCATCAGTAGCCACAGCAGCATATCAGCAGAGATGGTCTAGCATAAAGGCAGATCAATAGCAAAAACATCAGCAATGACTTGGCAACAACGCAGGCAATATAAACAGCATCAACAAAATTGGCAGCAACTGCCAAACTGAAGCAGCAATAATTCAGCAGGATAGGTAATCAGTGTATCAAAGAACGCATTAGTTGTTAGGTAGTTGCATAGTGGTTACAAGATAAATAGCCTATGAATCTTCATGGTTATGTAGAATTCAGATATGGAATGAATGCATTGAATACAAGTCAACTGACTGACTCTTCCTCATCTTAGTCTACTATCTCATCTTTTGATATGGACTATCTCATCTCCTTTTCTGCACATGTTATTTCTCACCTACAATTCCTCTATCTCATCCCCTTACGTCCTCCCTTAGTACTGAATTGACTTAGCAACTAGTGCTGAATACCTCATTTTATTACACTAGGTGTCAGAGATTAGTTTCTTCCTGTAGCATATTTTTTTCTCAGATTCTGCCTTTATAATTCCACCAAAATCTTTGGCTATTGATCATACAATATTCGGATAATGACCATCACCTTCTGTTTTGCAATATCAGAGTACTGAAATTTTGATGCAGATTTGAATCAGAAATTTGGAGGGCAGCTATAGGCAAATCCTGCAGAAATTTACCAATCTTAAAATCTTTTGCCTGCTCCTGGTTTTCTGCACTCTTCATGTTGCGTCTTCGGTTCTCATTTTTGGTTTTGCATATCAGAGAAAACATGATTCTTGCTTAAAGAGTTTTTCTTTCACTTGATGGCTAACAAAAAGTTTGAAGACCAATTGCTGCAGTAATAAGATACCACTTTCCAAATTCAACAAATCCAACATCAAATTCATCTGCTTCACTCTAAAGCCCAAGTAACATATGCTCATATAAACAAGAAAATTGATGACAAATTTGAAGCGACAATGGCTCACTACAGCACAATAGCCGACTGGAAAACAACAGTCCAGTAGCCATAAATAAATGCCATCATCCAGGAACTCAACTTGTCAACAATGAGCCACTTATTTTATCTAGACCACCAATTCAGGAGGTTACAGAACAACATTACAGAAATTCCAAACCATTCTTTCCCAAATTGATTCTCCCTCATTTTTTGGAACAAGCTCAAGATGTTGGATCTGCAAAATGTACCAAATTCTTCATTCTATAGCATGCTCCTGAATATCAGAAAATATAGATTGTTTTTAGAAGGCAAGCCAGACACATGGTTCCATGGTTTTGCCATTCAACAACAAAACTCACCAGGGAAAATTTTCAAGAAGCAATTTATCGCAGATTTGGACAGAATGTTTTATGGATATAATAGAAGAATTCAAAATGCTACAACAAAGTGGACCTATGGAAGTATATTAGGAACAATTCAACGGGATGAGTTCTTTTATGTTCACTCTTAATCCCTCCTTATCTGAACATTACTTCATTTCTTATTTTTTAGTGGCATTAAATCAGAACTCATACCCATGGTAAAGCTTCTTAAACAGTTCACTTTATCTCATGCTTTTGAAATGGCAAGATTACAAACAATCCTTAGAACCCATTTCCAAACAAATCACAAACCACATTCCAACCCTTTAGCAACTTACCTTCCACCACTAAGTCCATACATACCTCAACTGACAAAACAGCCTTCATGAATAAAAACGTATCTTCACAAACAGATGCACACTCCACCCTCCCTCCAAACCCTTTATTGACCATTATACGACCCACAAACCCTTGGCCTTTGTTACAAATATGGTGACAAATTTAGTCCAGGACACAAATGCAAAAAAAACAATTGGATGCCATTTTTCCACTACTTATGGGGATGACTATGAGCAAGAACCAGCAATAGAAGAGTCCTCTCATCAAGGATTAGTCTACAGATTTTTTGTTTCTTTTCATGCTAGAGGGCAAGAATTTTTTTCAGCTAGGGGTACTGTCATGAAGTAAACTTCCTTATGCATTAATACAGATGGCCACCATCACATCAGGAAAGGCAGTTCAGCGTTAAGGAAGATCAGCAATGACTTGGAAGCAACATATAGTATATACCAAGGCAGAAGAAAAAGTATGGTCCAATTTCCCCTCAGAAAAGTGTATGAGGTCTATAAGCAAAGTGTTGATGGTCCCACATGACCTCTTTTTCAATTGTATTCCTCCAATCAACACTTGCAAGTCATGTACATGGTTTGTTGTTGTTAAGAGTCTCATTTTAGAATTAACATTTGTATACTTGTGATTGAGCTTTAGCACAATAGTAAGGTTGCTTAATAGTGATTTGGAGATCATGAAATTAAAACACAAACAGTCTCTTTGCGATGCATGAGTAAGGTTACATATATTTGCTTCTTCCCGAATCCCAATATGTGGAAGCCTTGCGCATGGAGCCACCATTACTTTGTCCCTTCTCCTTTTTCTCTCTCCTCTTCATTGGAAATCTAGACGTGATAATCATTGTCGGTGTCGAGTTCGCTCTACTCTGATGAGCACGCCAGACTTGCAGGCTTCATCTCTCTCTTTGATTTCGGCATTTATTGTTTCCACTATCCCTTCTTTTCCACCCATGGAAGCAATTTCTCGTTAATTTGTTAAGAAAAGCAGAATTCTACAGGGATTAAAGGCAACCAGTATGTTCTTAGACTTGAGACAGCCAGAAGGAAGCTGTGGTAGTTTTTGAGAACTGGAAAGGAAGAGGGGAAGTCATTTGTGCGAGGCTCTTGATGCTGCTCTGTGTATTTGGAAAGCTACAGAAGTTCCGGATTTCTAGTGGCTAAAGAGCCTTAGGTGGATATGAGATTAGCATTTTAGTCTGGGAAAATTCAAAAGGCAGTTTTGGCTAATTTAGGCAGGATTAATAATCACTAGTAGCAAAGATGGTGTATTTGGAAGAGGAACCGTCGATTGCCGGTGGTATGCAAAACGCTAATTCAGCATAAATTAATCAATTCAAGGAGAACAGTACACTTGAATGATAAAATTAGAGTAATCTTCTGGATGTAATGGGTATTGAGAAGGGATATAATATCTATATGATTCCATAAAACAGCAATTAGCAGATGATAAATAAGGAGACGATAACTAGGTTGCCACCTTTTGAACATTTCTTTCAAACCACCATTCTTATAGACAGAAACTGCACAAAGAGCCAAAATATAGCAAGACCAAATTGATGCCCACAATAGGAAATTCATCGGCAATCTCCATGAAAAAGAAGGCAATGCCAGATGGTTGGTCATTCCAATATGCTGAGAACTAATGTCACTGGAAAGCTTCATCTCATTTCCAGAGTCCTTTTGCAGGAACAATTTCCTTGGTGGAGTGTCAATGCCATAACCTAGGAGAAGGATCACCTGAAACACATAATATATCCAGGCACTTAAACGAAGAAATACTAGCTTAGCACACAAAAAGTGAAGGACATACCAGCTTAGAAGGGAAAGAAAATTTCATAGAAACCAAAAAAAAGAATACCGGAATAAGTAGAATTGCCGGATAAAGTGACAAATGAGTGGCCATAACCAGCCCAAATGATGCCAAAGGAACTAGTCCTGCAATCCATTAAAATCAATATACTCAACATATTCCACAGATAACAAAAGCAGCATAGACACAGAATGTCATGCCATATCTTTACCCATTGCTCACACAATCTGGCAATGGCCATTCTAATGCTGAATAGTAAGCAGAGAGAAAATTGGAAGAAGTCCTACATGCTCAATAGGAGGAGAATAATAAAGCAAGATGAGAGGACGGGGGGCAGGAAGGAGAGTTGTAACAAGCAAGAACACAATTAAAAGTTGGTCAAGCATGGAGATTTACATCACCATTTCTTATAATTATCATATACAATCTGCAATTAAATGAGCCATGAAGGGAAAACTCTTTCCTTTATAGTTACGAGCAAAGGGGGCACGGTGAGGACTGAACCTACATCATAAGAGGGTAGGCAACTACTAGGATGCCCTTGATATTGTTTCCATCATGGAAAAACTTGCGTTGAAGTAAAATATGACAAACATAAAAGAATGGAAGTCTGAATCATTCACTTAATAAGATTCCCTTAATGAAGATGCCCATACTGCAGAACAAACAAGTATCAGCAAGTTTGGATAGCGTCTTACTGGCACATGCACCATAAATGGACAGGGTCACAAAAAAGTTCTCAATTGGCGAAGTGGATGAGCCCATGCATGTAACAATTGTTAAAGGATTCCAAAGGTACACAAGAGCTGCAACGTCACCAGAGGAAAGGATCTCTGAAACAACCAAATGCAGCTAATTAGCGTATGGGGGGGAAAGAAGGCAATATAAATACAAGAACGTTATAGAATCTATTTTGTGTATTGATCAAAAAAATATTTATGAGCACAACCAATGAGTATAAATGAATGACTATGACACAAAAGATAAAAGAACGCTGAGCTGAAGGAAAAATCACTAGAAATTCCAGACAGCTGCAACCTACTCCTGGGATTGAAAATCCCCCCCCCCCCAGCACAACCAATGAGTATAAATGAAATGACTATAACACAATCAGTTACAAAGCCAAATAAAAGATAAAAGAACACCGAGCTGAAGGAAAAATCACTAGAAATTCGAGACAGCTGCAACCTACTTCGGGGATTAAAAATACCCCCCCGGGGCGTGGAAAACAGTTAAATGAAGGACCTTCAAAGCTTAAAACTTTCACAATGTCATCGTAAAAGAAATTAATCACTTCAAAATGGTCTAACTTGTCCAAGACCATAAAGCTTAAATATTCTTTCAGCCATAGAAAAAATGTGATGGCAGAAAATGAACAATTATAATGCATTGGATGAGAAGCTTTTTTCACATACAGGTGCCCTCAACTTTAACATTGACATCTCAGCTAAACTCAATCTACAAACTATCATGTAAAAAACAGGGCTCACTCTACATGGCAACACAACTTTTTCGTGCACCCTGGATAACATGAGTGTCACATAAATAGGCAGACAGCAGCTGAGGCAGAGAAGCAGGGGAGGCACATGCATACTCAAGGAAAATGATACAACCAATGAGAAGCAACAAGGGAAGCCAGGAGATTGATTGCCAACACATGTAAACAGTAGTATAAACCAAAATACTCAACAATATGAGGCTGCCAACAGAACTCAGCATAACTAACAGATGCTAGGCAGTAAGCTGTTAATCAACAGATTAGTTTACCAATCTATCATTAGCTGTCACAAATAGAAGTAGTTAGCTGCAGCAACTGATTACCCACGAACTTCAATCTAGTTAGTATGAGTGGTTAAGTCTTGTTTTACATAATTCAGTATAAAGGCATGATCAGGCAATTGTAAAGGACAGATTCAGATTTAATATTGTTGCGTACCGGATTTTGGGGTCCGAGCAACACAAAGTGAATGCAAGATGAGTGAGTAAGTAAGAGTGAAAGAGAAAGAAATTTGCACAC
>JAOVVI020004779.1:0-11160 GCA_028571085.2 Nepenthes alata
TTAAAAAATATATAATAGAATGATTAATTTATCAAAACATTAAAAAATAACGTCTGTTAGGTTCCAATATAAGGGCCCATAAATTACGGCCCAAGGGAGAGGCCCAAAGACGTGTCCACAAATCACGAGGACAGGATAGCCTAAGAGGCCCAAAAGCTTAATTTAATTTCTTAAGTTAAATTGGCCTAACGAGTCCGAGAATGTGGGCTAGTGTCCTAGAAGCCCAAACGGCGACAAAAGTTCGAGAGGCCCCTTTAACCAACTGAAGCTCGAGGACGCCACGAGGGGCTGACGTTATCAAGAAAACCCAAGAAACGTCCGAGAACCCTAGCCCAGCAAATACGATGACTGGAAAAAGGACCAGAGGACCTTCTAACAGACAATGACAGCCTTAGCGTCTCCGTTCAAAAATCCAAAATGACCAAGTATGTCAGTTCAGTTGGTTCGCAGTGACCAAGAAACCTGAGGACCTCTGATGTTCATTCAGATTTCATATTAGTCCGAGAAGTCATAAAAGACCCGAGAACCCCCCACAAGGAACTAAAGATCCTTCAAATCACTAAAAATGCAATTAATGTTCGAGAGCTGCCTCCTTCAAATAGTCCGCAAGCTCACAAAGGGACAAGGCGCGCCACATAAGGATGATGACTGTTTCATACACGGCCATGGGCGCCAACTAAGCAACTTCGCTATTCCCAAAAAGCATGCGGCAATTGCAAGAGGCCACCTCCACAGCGCATAATGATACTCAGAGCACGCCAAGTCACATCAAGACTGACACATAGAGTCTACATGCCTGACACGAAAAGGCCCTACCAGTGGCGCCAGCAGCTTGCCTCCCTACACACGCCGACATGCCTGACATGGCCAGCGGGGCAAGCAGATAGCTTCCTCACGCGCCTGGCGTGACCGACAGGACAGGTGGATAGCCTCCCGGCCATACGTCAGCTGCCACGTATTTTCTTCCGAATAGTATGATTTTTTCTATAAATACCTATCAAATGCTCCTGACAAAGTACCTTTTTTCTCTTTAGAAAACAAAAAGGAAAATGGCTCTTAAGCTTCCCAAGGAGAAAGCTTTCTACATAGAGAGACTAGGAAGAAACAGGGGAAGACACTCCCAAAGATTGTATTTTGTAAGAATTTTACCCATAGTGAAGTATTTTTAAAGGCCCAGAGTCTCATGATTTTTTCTCATCATTCAAGAGGAGGCTATTCACGTAAAATTTAATATTTTTCTCTTTCTCTCTACATCTTCATACCCTCGAATACTTGTGTTGCACCGGACTCCAAAATCTAAAATGTAACATTGACGTCGTCTGTGAAAAGTGTGACAAAAAGCATCTCGCTTCCTACCATCACAGAACAACTAGCACACCAAAAATGGTGAACAAGCGAGCCTAATCCAGCACGTCCGTCCGAGACATGGGACCCTTCAGCAGGTGCCTCCCATCAATTAGCACGACGAGTGGCCGTCCAAGCGCTAGCGTGCTGAAACTGGTAAAGAAGGTGGATAGCCTCTCAAGGGAAATCCACACTCTTCACACGAAGGTGGACAAGCAGTCCAAGGGAGCACGCCCCGAAACTTCACGCACAACAGCGTCCCAGGAGGAGAGACAAGCTCCGCGAGCTTCTGGCAATTTGAGGGATTACCTCAATAAAAAGAAGTCCATGACCCAGTCCCCGATAAAGAAAGGGATCCATAGGCTTTGGAGGACTGTCTTTGGACCCAAGACCGGCGAATCAAGCAAGCCGGAGGACAGAGAAGATCCTAGTCCCCGAGGACAGGGGAAGGAAAAAGAAGAGCTAGCAGCCAGCTGAAGTCCCCAAGACGGTCCAGGCAAAACGAGCCCGAACGGATTGTCCTTGGAGGAAATGAGCCATCAACCTCGCCTGCTCTGAATGAGTCACTCACCAGCATCATGAGGTAGATCCGAGACGAGGAGTTAATGAGATGGTCCAAGGCGTTGAAAAACCCAGATGGGGGTGACCAGTGGGAATATTGCTACTACCACTATAGCCGTGGCTATGACACCGAGGACTGCAGGACGCTACGGATGGAGATAAAAGGCTGGCATTAGAGGGCTATCTTGACCGTTTCCTACCACGACCCGGGCAGGCCCCCAGAACAGCACGGCGCGGTTGGTCAAGCCGTTTAAAAGGCAAGTCCATCATGAGTGCGTAGCGCGCCTGACCATTAACTGGGGGCTACGGGTACGCCGACTTTGTAAAGGCCAACGCAGGTCAGAGCTGCCAAAAGGCCACGACCTACAAAAGTCAACAAGGAGAACATGAGCAGGCAAGAAAGACGCTAAGGCTCAAACGTACGTCATCTAGGACTCAGGGCATTGATGTAACGTGAAGAATTAAAATGGCCCCGAATGTCACTCTATGTAAAACGTCTACATGAATAAAGGGGTCCCTTCAATATGTCCATCATGATGCATTCTCACGTTCCTTCATCAAGAGTCCAAGGCTGCTCCTGAGTCAAAGAGAGAGCAACCCTTCCTCGTATTCAAAAACTCGGTCCTATCCGAGCGGCCCCAGAGGTCGTATTCAAAAATTTGGTCCTATCCTAGAGGCCTCAGAGGTCGTATTTAAAAATCTAGCTCTATCCGAGAGGCCCCAGCAATCGTATTCAAATACTCGGCACTATCCGAGTGGCCCTAGAGGTCATATTCAAAAACTCTGTTCCATTCAAGCGGCCCCAGAGGTCGTATTAAAAGATTTGGTCCTATCCTAGCGGCCTTAGAGGTCGTATTTAAAAATCTAGTTCTATCCGAGCGGCCCCAGAGGTCGTATTCAAAAACTCAATCCTATACGAGCTGCCCCAGAGGTCATATTAAAATACTCGATCCTATCCGAGCGGTCCGAGAGGTCGTATTCAAAAACTCGGTCCTATTTGAGTGGTCCCAAAGGTCGTATTTAAAAAAATTAGTCCTATCCGAGCAGTCCCAGATGTCATATTTAAAAACTCGATCCTATCCGATCAACCCCAGAGGTCGTATTCAAAAACACGGTCCTATCTGAGCGGCCCTAGAGGTCGTATTCAAAAACTCGGTTCCATCCGAGCGGCCCCAGAGGTCGTATTCTAAAAACTCGGCTCCGTCCGAGTGCCCCAAAAAGTTTGAGCTCTAGGGACTTCATGCAAAGCCATGCGACCCGAGAGGTCAGAAGGCAGCGTAATCCTTCAAGGGGTCACGATAAAAGCTAAGGATAAGTTGCTTAGCATCACCTTACAGAAAGAACAAACACTCGTACAGATCGGGCAAAGAGTCCAAGTCTTCAACTCAGAAAGCGTAAGTTTTTATTTATAAAAATAATATTTTGTACAGTGTTACATAAAAAAAGGGAAAGAAAAGAGACAATGAGTCACAAGAGCCCCTCCTGGCTCCATTGTCCTCGAACCTCCTGGCTCCCTTGTCCTCAAACCTCCTGGACTCCAGAATGCCCTGCCTGATCCACTAAATCTGGCTGCTCGGTCGTAGAAGGTTCACTTTCAGGCATTGCCCGAGAGGACTCGGGGAAAGGCATCCAAGTAACGCCATATAAGTCTTATCTGCTTAAGGCACTGGCGTTCCTGGGATCGAGGACAGCCGTAGGAAATCGCAGATGGAGCAGTCGCAACACTCGACGGCACAAGCAAATTCCCTCCGAGTACTTGCTGTCCAACAATGACGCGATCTCCAAGGTCTACACGAACGTCCTCAACCTCTCGCCCTGACGAACAACCCTGTCCCGGAGAAGCACCTGCTGAAGCTGCAGAAGCTTGACGGTATCCTCCAGAGTGGAAACTTTCCTCTCTGCCTCAGCCAGCTTCGCTTCAGCCCGTTCGGCAGCTTCCCCGACGGCCCTTAGGGACTCCATCTCCAAGTGGGACTCGGCGAAATCTTCGACCAGCTGACTGAGGCTCCCAGCCAAGTCTTGGAGCTGCAAAAACAGATAAGCCTATCAAGACACAGGCAACTAAAAGTGAGGCAAAATAAGTAACGGTTGATTACCTTAGAGACGAGAGGATCATGCCTTGGGAAATGTTCCCCAGGGGCCTCAGACTCCTATGACTTGCTCTCAGGTGCCGCATATGCTTCCTCGGGCGCATGCTCCACAGTTATAAAAGGCACTAAGGAGCCTGCCCCAACATCAGCGTCCTCGCCATTAAGCTCCTCCAAGGTATCAGTAGGGTGTGCTGACGAACTTTCAGTTTGGACTGTAATAGGATGCTTAGAAGGATCGGAGGACATCAGGCCACCAGCACCAACCTCTTCAATCTTTGTCATCTCTCGGACCATCTCAGCTATGATTCCCCCCTCAGCTTCCCTGACGGAGTCCCCGTCTCCGATGTCCTCGAAAGGTTGGCCAATCCTGTCTGAGACGTCACCAGGCAGATCAATGGGAACTCTGGGAGTAGGATCATCATTGGGAGACTGGACGTCCGGAAGCTCAACGATCATCCCCAAAGGCCGTCCGAGAGGATCGACCAGCAAAGGAGGGGCGGGACCTTCAGTCCCCGAGTACTCTGGCAAAATACCAGTCCTCGACCTCTTAAAGAGAGGAGCTATCACAGCATTGTCATAAAAATCATCATCGTCATCATCATCGAACGAGGGGAACTCAACAATGGCCGCCGGACATTTTAAGCCCTTTGCCGGATGGCTCTTCTCCGTGTGCTCAGCAGGCCCCTAAATCCTCAGAGATTTCACCTTCCTCCTCGGTATTTTTTTCTTGGACTTCTCAGAAGGAGTTAAGGTGGAGGCCTCGGCCTGTGGACCCCACTTCACCTTCTCGAAGTTCTCGGATGAAAGCCAGATGTTACGCTTATTCAAGTGAAAGCCCCTGAGATTAGCCAACACCAAGTCCGTAAACTCCTTTACAGTCTCTCTCTGCTCCTTCGAAGGATTTGAGCAGCACTAGCTGGCCACATTCCCCCAGGCAACGGGGATGGCCCAATTCTCCTGGACGTTCAGGAAGAAGAATTTATCCTTCTACCGCTTCATGGAGCCTGGGTTCCCCCCGCACATCAAAGAAAAGTCCGGGCGGGGGGTCATTGTAATCCAATCAAGGTTATGTATAAAGCGAAACATAACCTTGACCATAAGTACGTCTAACAGCTTCTTATGGCAATGGAAAAAAACACACAAAAAAATCAAATACCTGATTGCATTCGGTTGAAGTCTAGCAAAAGGAACTCCAAGTCCCTTCATGATTTCATAGAGGTCCTCTGGCACAGGGAACCAAACCCCACCCTTGAGGTGGACTTCGTATATGGTAATAAACCCGTCTAGTGGGCACCACGCCTTCTCATAGGAATCCGGAATAGACATGGGTACGGAATCAGGGATTCTGTATTGTTCCTGAATCTCCTCGAGCCTGCCGAGCGTCATGAAAGAGGTAATATCCCTTACTCCAGGCGCCATGGACAATGAAAAGAAAGAGACAAAAGAAGAACAGAGGAGGCGCAGAGAGCGAAATCTTCAACAAAGAACTCAGAACGTGGAGAGCGCACTTAGCAAATAAAATGGAAGCAGACGCAAAAATGGGAAGCTGAAAACGAGAAGGCCTATTAATATTTTTGAAAAGCAAAAAAGGTGTACTCATTGCCATTCGCCATGCATCGCTCGGCCATTCGCCTCAGAGAAATAGTGGCCTTGCCTTCCCAAGGCACTTGTCAGCACGTCAGTCCAGCATTTAATACTCTACAGAAGCCCAAACGACGGTGCTAGAAAGGTCTCAGACTCAAAAGAAGTTCTGAGATAATTCTCCACCAAACCTGGTGCCATATTTCCTCCAAGGACACAAATGGTCTTGGACTATCATCGCAAAAGGCCTAAACCCAAAGGTGGACGACCATGCTCTTACCTCCTCAGGGACGTCCTTCTCAGGCCATAACGCGCACACGGACAAACTGTTGCAGGAAAAGATCAACCTCCCAAGAAGAGCAGCGACTTCATGCCAAACGATCAAGGACCTCGAACCCTTTGGTATGGAGGCTATGTTGGGTCCCAATATAAGGGCCCATAAAATACGACCCAAGGGAGAGGCCCAAAGAATTATCCACAGACCATGAGGATATGATGGCCCAAGAGGCCCAAAAGTCCAATTTAATTTCTAAAGCTAAATTGGCCTAACGAGCCCGAGAATGTGGGCCAGTGTCCCAGAAGCCCAAACGGCCACAAAAGTCCGAGAGACCCCGTTAACCAACAGAAGCTCAAGGATGCCACGAGGGGCTGACGTCATCAAGGAAACCTAAGAAACGTCCGACAACCCTATCCCCACAAATATGAGGACTAGAAAAAGGACTAGAGGACCTTCTAACAGACGAGGACAGCCTTGGTGTATCCATACAAGATGTCAAAATGACCAAGTATGTCAATTCAGTTGGCTCATAGTGATCAAGAAACTTGAGGACCTTAGACGTTTATTCAGGTCTCAGATTAGTCCGAGAAGTCAGAAAAGACCCGAGAACCCCCCACAATGAACTAAAGATCATTCAAATCACTAAGAAAGCAATTAACGTCCGAGAGCTGCCTCCTTCAAATAGTCCGCGAGCTCATAAAGGGACAAGGCGCGCAACATAAGGACGAGGGCTGTTTCATACACGGCCGTGAGCGCTAACTAAGGAACTTTGCTATTCCCAAGAAGCATGCGGCCACTATAAGACGCCGCCTCCACAGCGCATAATGATGCTCAGAGCACGCCTAATCACATCAAGACTGACACCTAGAGTCTATACGCCTGACACGATAAGGTCCTACCAGCGGCGCAAGCAGCTTGCCTCCCTGCACACGCCGACATGACTGACATGGCCACCGGGGCAGGCGAACAGCCTCCTCATGTGCCTGGCGTGACCGACAAGACAGGTGGACAGCCTCCCTGCTATACGCTAGCTGCCACGTGTTGTCTCTCCAATGGCATAATTTATTCCTATAAATACCTAGCAAAGGCTCCTGACTAAATACCTTTTTTTCTCTTTTGAAGACAAAAAGGAAAAGGGCTCTTAAGCTTCTCAAGGAGAAAGCTTTCTACATAAAGAGACTAGGAAGAAAAAGAAAAAGGCATTCCCAAAGCTTGTATTTTGTAAGACTTTCATTTATAGTAAAGTATTTTTAAAGGCCTAGAGTCTCGTTATTTTTTCTCCTCGTTTAAGAGGAGACTTTCCACATAAAACTCGGTGTCTTTCTCTCCCTCTCTATGTCTTCATACCCTCGAATACTTATGTTATACCAGACACCAAAATCTAAAACGCAACGTCTATTGAAAAAAAACAGCAATAAGCTTCCTCATAAAAAAGAATAAATAAATGTATAAATTTTATAAATATAATATAATATAATATAATATAGTATAATATAATAAACCATGCATAAATTTGCTATATTACTCATGCAGATTTGGATATATCTCACAGAGGAATTCGAAAAATCTTTATTAGAAATTTTATGAAATAATAATCCATTTTCTTAAACATTTGATTGATAGAAATTATTGAATATTCCCAAATCTCTTTGTGTTCAACATGATTAGACCCATTAGCTGAAAGTCTCGATAAATAAGAGGATGTGTCTGTTTTGGTTCTAAAATTAATTTTATGAAAAAATTATAATTTATAACTTACAAAAAATTATTTTAAATACAGTTACACAAATCAAAGCAACTTATAAACAATTTCAGCCAACCTTTAGACAATTATTTTAAGAAATATCTAATTTATAATTTTTTTAAAAAAAAAATTATTTTAAATAAATTTTGAGCATAACTTAAATCAATCAATTCAACCGCTATCTAACTACACTATTAAAGGTGATCACGAGATAGTTTAAATGGGTCAAGGAGAGCTCCATCTTGTAAAGAGTAGAAAATCGTTTTTCTCTTAATATTGGTAATTTATTTTTAAATAGATTATTATAATTTAATTATTTTTTAAAAAAAATTAAAATTAATTATTAAATTAGAATCATCCATTTAAAAATAAATAATTCATATTAAAAAAAATGACCTCTATTTTTTCAAGTGATGGAGCCATTCTGTTTCCTAGCTTACACATAGTGACAAAGTTCATAATTTATAATAATTAATTATCAAGATTCTTTTATTTGGTATACAATATTGTTTTGGCATTTATACCAATTGCTTAGTCATTGATAGTTGGCTCCTTGTGAATATGAATATATATCTTTTTAAGTGTTAAAATCCTTATCTCTTTGGCCCCTAACCCTACTTCACGATGCCTCTTTCCTCTTTGCCCATGTTGGTGGCCGCCATGGCCACAGCCCCCCTTCACCTCTCTCGGTGTCGCCCTCTTCAATCGAGGAAGATGCTTTTTATCAAGATTAGATGTTTCGGGCTCAAACACAAATTACATTATTTCGTAATCAAGATTAACTTAAAATCAAAGTCTAATTCAATATTTAAATTCAATTATTTAATTAATTGACTTTAACCCAAAACTGAATACAGGAACATGAATCCACAACCAACACTGCTAAACTGCTCAAATAGTAATAAAATATCTAAACACATGATCTCAAACGTTATATTTGAAAGTAATTAAAAATATTCAACAATTGCTCGACTTAAATATTTACCAAAAAATACATTTTAACTAAAATTAACATATGCATCACATGACTTCAAAATTGCAATTAAGCCAATAATAGGAGATAGCCTAGAGCTATAGGTCCAAAATACAATCGGGTTAATGGAGCTAATAATATGAGATGGCCAAAAGCTATATGCGTAAAATATAGTCAGGCTAATGGAGTCAATAATATGAGATAGTTAAAAATTACAGCTCTAAAATATAGTCGGGCTAATGGAGTCGATAATATGAGATGATCGAGAGTTGCAGGCCTAAAATGTAACAAACCTAATGAAACTAATAATACGAGATGGCCAAAAATCGTAGATCTAAAACATAATTGGGCTAATGGAGCCAATGATGTGGGATGACCACTATGATATGCAGATTTAGATTCTGAGTTGGCCTGTATTTTTGTCGACGTACCGCAATCATCTGTTTATATGGATATACTGTGGCTTCTATTACGTGGGTATGCCATGGCCTTTGGTTATGTGCCGGGGTATTAAAGCATGATTTGTTATATGTTTATATCAGTGGGATGGTACGATGAGATTCTACCTTGTGTATGCTAGTGATTTGGGTTCTAATTCGAGCTCCTTCTTTGAATATGATGATTTGGCTTCAAATGTCACCAATTTGGGATTTATATCCATCATTTGTTTGATATTTGTTTATAAATTCTCCCTCTGATTTGTATATATTATTTTGTGCATGTTTTATGATGATACTTGTTGAGCTTCTGACCCACATTTTTATATTTTTATCTCTTAAGATTCCTAGAGGATTGGGATGCTTTGCAGGGGATGGATGAAATCTGACATGACGTCAGATGATCCAGTAGGTTGAGTATCTATTACGACTTGATTGTGTTTCTCTATTATTTAGATTAAGTTTATTATTATTCCTGTTATTTTTAGATAATGAAAATTAGCCAAGATTAGGCCTCCAGATTGTGTAATAATGACCATTGGGTTTAATAGATATACATATATAAAATGTAGATGAGTTGTCATCATGTTTGGATATCTCCATTATGATATTTAAAGTTTATTATATTTGTATTATCCGGATAGTTGTCCGATAAGGTTCTGTACGGGTTTGGATTGTTGGGTTCTATATTTTAGTTTGTCACACTAGAATTTTAGAGTTTTAATTTTATAAATAATAAATAATTAGACCTGCTAAATTTTGGGACGTGACAGTACAATATCAGAAAAACGTTGTAAGGCGAGGCATTCTGGATTATTTTGGGTAAGAATTAATTAAGTATTTGGATATGATAAGTACCACCCATGGTAGATAGTAGAAAAAAATTGCATTATGGTGGCTTGGTTTGAATCAAAACGTTGATCATTTGGTTATGAGCGGTTGCCCGAGTGGCATGATGGGTGGTATAATTCAGTGGCAGAATAAAGATTTATCTACTATGAGGAGGTTGGTAGAACCGTGAATTTGTTTTAGGATGCAGTTTATTCGATTAAAGTAGAAAATTGGCTGCATAAGACGAAGAAAGTGTTTAGAGATCATCGATTGCCAAGAGAAAGTCAATATAAGGTTCACCTTGTAAAGATTTTGTTGGTGAGGCTATTGTATGGTGGGACTCTTACCCCCACATCTTGGAAAGAGATGATGAGGAGATCCCTTGGGAGGTCTTCCAAGAGATTTAACTAGCTGAGTTCAAAAGGCTAGTTGAGGTTGGACAATTATCCAAAACTAAATTAAGAGAAGTTAAGAATGGTTATTGTGTTCAAGTAAAATAGAGATGATACGTCAATAAAGGAAGTAGTTAACAGGGTAGGTGGATTTGTTCTTGGCCTAGGTTTATGATGTTCAAGAAATAGAGTTGCATTAGAAGTTTGTGCTATAAATTTTGACTTGGGAAGGTAGGGAACAAAAATTGAAGGAGGCCATGGCTTGAGCCGTGGATACAACGATTTCCTCTGCCTTCTTCATGCGTGAAAATTATGGAGTCAACGGTAGATAATCTCTGCCACAAGAAAGAATAAAGAAGTACAGCTCTACTATTCCTATAATTGATGAGGCGGGGGAGTGCTGGTCTGATTTTGTTAGCAACAGCAATGCTGATCATGTGAGGAGTTGAAACAACGATAGGAGCGAGAGAAAGACTCTAGGGTTGTCTATTTCTACTCGTCGTTGTGATCCGGTGGACAATTATCTCCATAAATCCTTACCAAAGAATTCATGTACGACAAGCACGAGGTCTGACCTTCTAAGATAGCATTCAGGAAGAAGTTGAATCTAAAAGATCTTTTAAAATAGGTCTGTGATTGAGTATGATACATAGTTCGTGGAGTCATCTTGATTTGCTCCCCATATGGCTGCGAATGGGGCCTGAGAGCCCAAAAATTTTTACAATGACTTCTAGATTCAATCCAAAAATAGTTGGTATCATTTAGATTGTGGTCATCAAGCGAAGTGCTGGACTAGGCTCTATTAATCTAGCAGGAATAGTTTTGGAAGAAGCACTTTCAAAAGTAGTCAGAGTATCAAGACCATAGCTCAAAGAAGAAATTCATTATTTTTTAGATGACAAGCTAAAAAAAAGTCACATAAAACTGAGT
>JAOVVI020004780.1:0-17245 GCA_028571085.2 Nepenthes alata
TGAATTTTGGCTTTTAAAAGTACTCCGTCCTTCAGTGAAAAGTACTCCGAATTTATGAAATTTCAGCTTTTAAAAGTACTCCGTCCTTTGAGGAAAATGGACTCCGATTTTTAAAAGTACTTCGTCCTTTGAGGAAAATGGACTTCGGTTTTTAATGAATTCCATCCTTTAAGGAAAATGGACTCCAGTTTTTAATGAACTCCGTCCTTTGAGGAAAATGGACTCCGGTTTTTAAAGAACTCCAGCCTTAATGTAAAATGAACTCCGGCGTTGTATAAGAAAAACAGCTCCGGCCTTAATGTAAGCTGAACTTCGGCTCTGTATAAGAAAAACAGCTCCGGCCTTAATGTAAAATGAACTCCGGCTCCGTATAAGAAAATAAGCACCGGCCTTAATGTAAAATGAACTTCGGCTTTGCCTAAGAAAATGAGCTCCGACCTTAATGCAAAATGAACTCCGGCTCTGTATAAGAAAAACAACTTCGGCCCTAATGTAAACTGAACTCCGACTCTGTAAAAGAAAAAGAGCTCCGGCCTTAATGTAAAATGAACTCCGGCTTCGTATAAAAAAATGAGCTCTGGCCTTGTATTGAAATGAACTCTGGCTTTTGAACGTTTCAATACTCCGGCTTTTGAACTCCGGCCTTGTATTGAAAATGAACTCCGGTTTTGAGTATATGATTTTCGAATTACGTTCTATGATTTGAAATCTATTTGAAGTATATGATTTTTGAACCGACCTTAAGATTTTCTGTGCATAATTTCGGAAGGGTAAATTGTGATGTTTCTGATTGAAATAGTTTTCAGTAAGCGATAAGAAGATAAGAAGAAAGTGCGAGTGATGCTGAAAATGGCTTTTAGTAAACAATAAGAAGAAAGTATTGTTTCTGTTATTATGGACCCCCAAGACTGATATGCAATCAGATAAGGTTCTCCGGCATGCGCCTTAGAACGTTATGGTGGTAATCGAGGATAACTCTGTCCATGGAATTATATGTGGTCCGCCCTTCCTCGGGGCGTTACGGTCAGGAGAAAAGTTCTATTTCTGGCCTACCTTCGGGAGGCACATCGTACTGATCCCGAGAAATGGGATCATCTGTTCTGTTCAGTGCCCCCTTGGATTGGGGAAGGATCTCGTGAGGTGGGATCATGTGTTCTGTTTACTGCCGTTGATTGTGGGGAGATATACACAATCTATCCTCGATTATTTGCCCTCTCCGCTAATAGGGTCTACTAATAGGGTCCTTTACTGATAAAACTTCTGTAAAATATGATGGTAAGACTGACTTCTGTTTTCTGGAATATTAGTACATTGACTCCTGATTTCCGAAGACCGTTTCTGTATACGTCTGCATCATGTTTCTGTTATGAATAACTTTCTTATAGCATTTGTAACATTATGTGTAATAGTACCTGTTTTGCTGAGTTATGTTCCGCATACATGTTTTACTATATACCTGCATGTACCTTGCTGGGCCTCGGCTCACTATTTTCTGTTTTCCCCCTCCAGAGAAGACTTTAGAGCTTGTGCCTGACGAGTTGGAGTGATTAGAGCTTGTCTAAAGAATTATCAAAGACTCAGGAGCTTATTTTAAAGAATATTATTGTAATAACTTGTTTATGATTCATGAACTTTTATAGTTAGACATTTTGGGTTATGTATTCGGAAATGAATACTTTGTAATGAAAACGTTTCTGCAAGATGTTTATGATTCATAAACTTTTATGGTTAAAAGTATATGGGCCCTAGATGGCATCTGTAATCCTGTGTTACGAATGACGGAATCAAATCAAAAAAAAAAAAATCCATTCCGTCACATTGAAGGTGAATAAAATGAATTTGATGAAATTAATTCTGATACTAAAAGAGGTTTAATTGGTGAAAATAGTAGCAAAACTATTCAATCTCTTATTCTGCGAAAGAAGCCAAAGTAAAAGGGTCTCATAGATGTCCACTTTACATTTGATGTAGAAAAAGTAGTCCAAAAAGAAAAAAGCAAAGTTCAAACCAACAACAATCAATGAAACATGCAATAAAGAATTACGGGAAAAAACTTGTAAAGATATAACTAGGTGAATGTATGATGCCGGGGTTCTATTTAATGCCAGTGAATTATGATAATTTTGTGGTGGGTATTAAATCTATAAGACAATATAGCCCAGATTTGAAACCACATAAATATAATGTGTTGAGAAATCCTTTACTTAGGAAAGAAGAAGATCAAACTGAGAATATGATGAAAGCCCATAAAAATACGGATATTCAATTCAATCGGACAGTTGACATGACTCAGTGGTAGAAAAAGATATAATAAACTTTTTGGTAAATTCTCCAATAAGATCATTGTTCATCAAATCCATTGATGATTCTCATATTGTGAAGAGTGAAAAAATATTGTTTAAAATGCTTGATGATATTGTGGAGGAAATATGAGAAACAAATGTAATTCAAGTGGTGACAGATAATGTCTCAAATTATATTGCATTAGGTTAGTGTTTTTAGAAAAAGTTGTTGCATAATAATATAATATGCATATAGTAGTATAATATACTAAGTTACTAACATAATGTTCTTATTTTTAATAGGAAATTATTGGAAGCATAGAGGCTGAATTTGCATTGGACACCAAGTGCTACCCATTGCAATAATTTGATATTGGAGTATATTGGAAAGATGCCTAAAATCCAATCAATATGGAGAAAGGCAATATTCTTGAATGGTTTAAATAAGAATCATACTGAGAAAGTTAACATGATGAGGCAGTTCATAGGGCAAAAGGAATTTACTAGGCCAGCTATTACAAGATTTACAACTGCCTTTATTACTTTTCGATCAATATATCAACAGCAAAACAATTTAAGAAATGTTCAATTCAAAAGAACGGATAACTAGCAAATGGGCAAAAAAGCAAGCAGAAAAAAGGGTAAGCAACATTGTCTTAATGCCTTCCTCTAGGAAAAATAGTCTACACCAAGAAATTGACTGATCCTTTGGTTAATGTTCTTCGATTGACTAATGCTGAGGAGAAACCTGCCATGAGATACATATATGAAGCTATGGATAGGGCTAAAGAAGTCATTGCTAAATCCTTCAATGAAAAAGTGGAAAAATATGCAGAGACCATTAAAATGATTTATTAAAGATGGGATTGCCAACTACATTACCTTTTGCATGCAATTGGCCATATTTCGAACCCAGAATTTTTTTATTCAAATCCAAACATTCAGCAAGATGAAGAGATCATGACAAGTTTATACAAATACATATAAAGTCTTGTTCTAAATGTAAAAATACAAGATAAAATAACTGATGAATTGACAATTTATAAGAAAGCTCAATGTCTCTTTGGGATGAATATGGCTATAAGACAACAGAAGACAAAAGCACTAGATAAATTAGGTATTTTTATATAATTCGTTTCCTTTAATTGTCTTTTTTCTCAAAATTAAAGACATTTATTAATTTTTCAATGAATAGCCGAATGATGGAGTTCATATGGATCTTAAGCCCGAACTTTCAAAAATTTACCATGAGAATTCTTAGTCTCACATGTATTGTCACTTGTTGTAAGAGAATTAGAGTGTATTCCACCAAGTGAGCAATTACTAATTAGTTATTTGAAATTGATGTCTTAACTATAAACTAATTCATATATTTTCATATTAATTTACTTCTTGCGGCTTTATAGCAAATGAAGAAATAGATTGGCACAACAACATTTAAATAAATTAGTATTTATGAAATACAATCTAGCATTGAGGTGCCGATACAATACGTATTATAGTATTGACCCCTTCATTTAAGTAATATTGATGAAAAAAATAAGTGGTTGATTAAATGAATAGATTGAGACTCTGATAAAGATAATAAATTTGTATTTGAAGATAATTTCTTGACATGGGGTTTTGTTGCCACTATTATTGGGATAAATAATTTTACACATCACATTAGATCAAGAATTAGTACGAATGTCCAATTAAAAGTGAAAGCTTCATCATCTTTGATAGATGTCTCTGAAGAAGTGAACTTAGAGGAAACATATGAAGAGGAAGAGATATTAAATCCCATAAGTCTAATGACGAGAAAGAAGATGAACTTCTAATTGATGATAATGATAAGTATTAGTTAAATGCTATAAGTAATGATTAGTTTGTAAATATTATATCAAATTTGTTAATTAATTATTCCTTTTGGCTACTTATAGTGATATATACTTATTAATTACTAAATATTATTTCTTTTGGCTACTTACTAAATGCACCTCATGCCTAGACGCTAGGGGGCTTTTCTGCCTCGATGCACTTGCACCTTAACAAGATTGGTTTGATTGAGGCCCCAAGAATTTCATGATTCGTTAATTGTTGTTTGTTTGAATTTTTACTCTTTTCTTTTTGGGACCACTTTTTTGCATTAGATATAAAGTAAATATCTATATGACCCTTTTACTTTGGCTTCTTTCGCAGGAATAGGGATTCAATATTTTGCTACTACGTTTACCAATTAAACCTCTTTTAGTACCAGAATTAATTTCACCAAACTTATCTTCTTCTCCTTCACCATAATCATCAATCTCAATAGAATTAGGCAACAATTTATTTCTAGCTTCTTCCTCAGCTTTTCTATTCATATATTCTCTAATCTCCTCACAAACATGCTTTGAACATTTAATGCATTTTATTATATTTTTAAAACCACCAATAATATATTGTTTTACTCTTTAAGCTCCTCCCTTAGTAATTTTTCCACAAATATTATAGGAAAAATTATTTATATTATTAGGCTTTACCAAATTTTCATACTTTCATACTAGATCTTTTCTATTCGAGCGGCTAATTTTGAATTCTATCAATTCTGTCTATAGTAAAAAGTTGGAAGCAATATTATGGTCCCATATATAATCAAACTGGAAAAAAGAACAAAAAAATATATATATATAAGACAAAAGGGATAATTATTAAAAATAAGAAAAGAGCCGGGAGAGATAGAGAAGAAAAGAGCTGTGAAAGAGAGAAGATAAAAGAGCAGAGAGAGAGTTGTGCACAAGAACAACGTGCGCGAGACGGAGAGAGGAGCGCACGAGAGAGAGAAGGAAAGCAACGCAAGATAGAGAGAAAGAGCGTGCATGTGCACCTCCGTTATAGAGAGAGAGAGAGAGAGAGATGTATACCTGGATTGAGGGAGAGCAGCCTAACTCCCAACATGATCGAGAGAGACAGGGTGCAGGAGATGAGGTTTTTCATTAAATTTAAGTTTAATTTAATTTTTTTAAATAAAATTTGGGCCTTCGGCCCATGCCCAACAAGCATTCGCCTTGCGCTTGCACCTCGCCTCGTGCCTCATGGCCCACACCATGCCTTGGGCCAGCTAGGCACACAGCCTTGTGCCCTAGGCGCACCTTTGACAACCATGCTCACATTATAGAGAAAGAGATGCATCTCCAATATGAATACATAATTCGTATTATAGAGGAAGACATGCTTGCACAAGCTTTACAATAGTTGACCATAACACACCTATCATGAAATATCCGCAGTGTCTACATCTGGTACCAGATGTATAACCATAGTAACACTTCAGCATAATTGAGATATAAAATACAGCAACAACATGTGACAGCAGGAAATCAGTTGGCAGAACAAAAATGACCTTATATAAGACTCAACTCATCTAACAAGTTACAATTGAAAAAAGTCACAATACACTCCTACAAAATAGTGTCTACAGAAGTTCAAACAGATACAACTGCAGTCCTATATTAAGAGACTAATTCAATAATTCAAACCACAACTTCAATGTTGCAAGAAGAATCTCACCGTGACCAGAAGGTGTTGCTAGGAAAATTTATCTACCTTCTTGATTTGGGGTATGTGCAAGAAATCAAATGCCGTTATTTTGCATCAGCCATATCACCCACCCACTCCCACACACACACACACACACAAAAGAGCATGGCCATCTTCAAATGATTGCACTATGGGAAATTGTTAATCATTTTGGGACATGTGAATCTTTTTTCCTTACTTTTTTTGGGGAGGGGGAGAAGGGGGAGGAATATACAGCTTAGGAAAGTATGCCCAGCCACAGCTATTGATGCGCAGGGATGACCCTAACCTCATAACTCAAGTCAAATCCCCAAAATGAGTCAGTGAAGAATAATAGTCTAGAAAAAGGAACTGAAATGAAGATACAGCCTTCAAACATCTATGGGCAGTGTCAGCAAGAAAAGCAATCTAAAATGTGCACGACCATGCTAACAGTAGAGGGAAGCAGGAGGTATCCAAGCTGTCTCACGAAGGTCTAGCCTAAGTGGGGGCATGGAGTTCATGGGGCATTAGACAGCACAAGAGCCGGGGAGGGGGAGAGAGGACAAATCACCTAAAAAATTAAAAATGCTTTCTGTAGAACATACCAATACTGTCAAGACTGGGTGAAACAGCTATAACCCCCGTGTGTGAAACAGCCCCATATGACGGTCTAAATCCCATAACACAACAGAATCCAGCAGGTAGCCTCACGCCGCCAACAGTATCAATGCCTGACAAAAAAGGGAATAAACGAACATGTGAGAAAGTTCAAAAGGATTAAAACTTTGCAAGCCAAAACATAAGCACAAGATAGAACACATCATTTTGTGAGCTTCTGGTGGGACAAAATAATTATCAACCCCTAATAAATAGATATACTCGTCTATCGCAGAGTTGGCAAAATGATGATTCGCATCAATTGCAACAAAAAAAAAACCTGTATATTGCCAAGTAGCTGATTAGTTGGAACACGGAAGAAAATGAAAGCTATATCTCAAGATAGTGTAGAAATAGCAAATACAAACCAAAAATACTTGTATCATGCATCACAAAACATTTTATTTGATAGCAGCATTAACTACAAATCACAATAAAATCATTGAGGGTGTCTTAATAGAACAGTGAGGCTGATTCATTTTGACCAAAGGGTCTCCATTTCAAACCACAAAAAGTCTTTCTATAGTGTAGAGGTAAGAAAATATACATCTTACATTCCCTAAACCAACAATGCAAAACCCTGGTCACTGAACCATATTTTCATTCATACAAATCACAATGTCATACGTATAAATCTTTGGTGGAAGAAAACAGCATAAAGCAGTATCAAAACATCAGGCACACAGCCCAGAAATAAATCTTCCTCCCTCCCTCTCTCCAACCATGAAACAAAAAGAATTTCATTAGTATGGATACTTCTAGAATTGTAAATTTGGTTAGTAAAAGGAAAAGGAACCAACCCTCCGTTTCACACTAGCACCGAGATAGTTTTATTAGTTCCACGAGAATTTCACTAGTACCCTCTGTATTGTGAATTTCCTCACTAGAAGGAAAAGAAACTAGCATTCAAATTTCCTTGCTCCCTCTTACTCTAGCACCAAGAGAATTTTTTTAATACCCTCTGACTTGTGAATTCCCTCATAACTGTTCAAATCCCTTCCTTCCTTTCCCGTACACTTTGAATTGCAAACTCTCTCATTAGAAGGAAACAGAACTCTACCTCCTTCTCATTTAAGTCACTCAGGCACACCCAGATTTATTTAAAAGGAAATCATCAACCTCCTCTCCCCCAAGATAAAATCCATCATAAAGTAAATTGTTTAAATTATTATCCAGTCATTACAACCACATATCCTTCATATGCCCACCTAACCCTAGTGTTACACATTAACATTAGATTAGCTGCCTTGACCAAAGCCTCCACTTTCCCATTCATTAAAGACTCCTAATCCCTTTACTTTCAGCCCAGACAAGATATGGAGTAGCCAACGATGGGAGCCTTTTTTTCCCTATCGCAGTCGGTGCTCTGGCCTCTCAGCTTGTCCATAGCAGCTGCACACTCTATCCCATATGATATGATCTTTGATCATCAATTATGTAAAATCTGCTGCCACAACTCTGCATAAAATAGACACAAGAGTGGCATGGAAATGCACACAAAATATTGCAATTCGTTCAATTTAATATGAACTGAAAAAGAAAGGAATAATGATGAGAGTCCAAGAAGCCAAAAAAAAGAAAGATCACAGAGACTCCAAGAATGCAAGCAACTTCAAGAGAATAAAGAGGAAGATTACAGCTAGTTTCTTCCAAGATTCTTCAGAAAAGAAGATGAACGAGTTTACCTAGGGAAATGGGTTGTGGTTTGCGAGACGAGGTGTCAACAAGCCAGGACACTATGAAAACTGTTGTGTGGCATGGGTCTCTAAGTGAGTACTTGGAGGAGTGGTTGTGACTATATAGATTTACATCGATGTGACAATGACATGGGTGACTATGTCGTGTTGTTGGCAAAGGAATCCCTGCTGAGCAACGATGTTGCCAAATCTTGCAGCAAGGCAAGGTGTGTGAATTCTTCTAAGTCAACAACATTTTTACAAAGCACCGACAAAACTGAAGCAAGTCATGAGTGGGAACATAAAAACACAACAAAGTCGGGAATGAGCACTTGACGAGTTTATAGAGATATGCATTTGTGATAATTGGGATATTTTAATGTAAACTCCTAGAAAACCCATAACAGTCTAGAATCCTCTATGGGGGAGGTTGGTGCTAGGTATTAGAATCCGAATTGGGCCATGTAAATTTTTATATAATTTTTTTCGCATTTTTAAATTTTTATAGGAATTTAGATGAACTTAACTTGAATTTTAGTATTGTAAAAAAATTAAATACCCCATCGTAAAAGTTATAACCTTCCAATGTATACTAGTACCAAAGGCCAAAAAGCCCATAAACTTCTTTATAGGGGAATATTTTATTGAAATATTCTTCCATATCCGATTGTTACCTTATTGCTATTAATCACTTGCTTATATTTTCACACTTTCAACTAACAATTTCATTGCGTTCTACAAACTCGGCACTAACATAAATTTCAGCATTGCGTCCCAGGACTAACCCCAAACACTTAAGAATGCTTGTGGTTTAACTTGACTAGCGTCCGTTCCCACGAGAACCAAACACGCCGCACAGTTTGTGGCCATAAAAATTTAAACTGTGACAATTGGTATTAAAAACTGACTTATGAGAAGAACAGTAACCGTTCTTGCAGGAACCAGACACATCACACAATTTGTAGCTATAAAAATTTGGACTATGACAATTGGTATTAAAGACTAACTTATGAGAAGAACAATAAGAAGGTTCTCTGTTTTTGAAAATTCACACACGGTGGGATATTAATGGCTTAGGCGACACCAGAGACTGCTGTTTAAATGACTCTGGCAGTTGATCCGACTATAGTGACTCGTCTTAAAGCTATTAAGAGATAGGTAACTAAACTAGAAGCCTGAGATGAGTCTTACGATAGGATGAAAAGGTCGACAAATAGCCTCACCGTCCAGTTGAGGGCCTTAGAATAGGTAACTAAAGACCTAACGATGATATTCATGACTCCATAAGGGTGTTACAAGACAAGATTGCTGAGATCACCAATAAGGTAAGCCTTTTAGTGTGTGCTACCACAACTGATGGCAATGCCTTCGGCGGTAGCAAAGTCAAGCCTCCAGAACCTCGCTCATATGGTGGCATGCGAGATTCGAAGGAACTTGACAATTTCATCTTCAACCTAAAGTAGTACTTTAGGACCGCAAAGATGGACTCCGATGAGGCAAAGGTTTTCATAGCAACCATGCATCTGACCAACGATGCCAAGTTATGGTGGCAAACCAAATATGAGGAAATGGCTCAGGGAAGATTGAACACCAATTCATGAGAAGACCTCAAAAGAAAACTGATGGCACAGTTCTATCCTGAGAATACCAAGTTCACGATACGAAAGAAGTTCAAACAAATTAAGCACATAGGGACAATTATAGATTATATTGAAGCTTTCTTAGCTTGCATGTTGACATTAAAAGCATGTCTTGATAAGGATCCTCCTTTTTCATTTCATTGATAACCAGCAGTCATGGGCTTAGACGAAACTATTCATTCAACGGGTGCAAAATCTGACTTTCACCAAAAATGCAGCCGAAAAACTTATTCATTATGCTATTGAGAGGGGCAGCTGAAATCAAGAGAACGGTGGTAATCTCTCGAAGAAGCCTGCAGAGTGCATCAAACGTCAACAAGTTGGAGTCCAAAACCAAGAGTAGGAAAAGTAGCTTTCAAAAGAATTCATCACTGGTGAACTCCTAGAGCTCCAAAGGAAGCATCAGTACGACAAAGAGTAAAAAGGCGTCTTCTAGTAGGTGCTTCTTGTGTGATGGGCCACATAAGGTGGCACCATGCCCACACAAAAGAGCTCTGAGTGCACTACAAAGGAAAGGTAATCCACCAAAGTTAGGAGATAATGAGAGTGATGGGAACCAAACTAGGATGGATGCGGTCCGCCTCTTATATGCCATGGAGAAGTATGCCTAAGCATCCACTAAACCCACAAACCTGATGTATGTGGAACTGCAAGTGAACAAAAAGAATGCTCACACCATGGTAGACATGTGTGCCACTCAAAATTTCGTGGCTGGGATGAAGTGGATTAACTGGGTTTATGGTTGGAAAGAGATGATGGAAAGCATGAAGGCCGTGAACTTTAAGGAAAAGCCCACCCTTGGTGTTGCCAAGTTGACGCTCGTACGACTTGGAGAGTAGAACAAGAAGCTAAATTTTACAACAGTACCTATGGATGACTTTGACTTGACATTGAGGATGGACTTTCTTAAAGCAACTAAGAAAGTGCCAATGCCTCACATAAACTCACATAAACTTGATGGTCCTCATGGACATGAGTCTGTGTTTGATGAACACCTCCAGAAAGCCGAAAGAACTCAAGAGGAAGGGCAAGGACAAGGTACTATTTGCATTCCAACTTAAAAAGGGTCTAAAGAAACATGAACATACCTTCCTTGCGGCATTGTCAGTGGACGAGGACGTCAAGGTTGGGCCTCCACTATTGGAAGTCAGCCCACTCCTAGAGTAATTTGAAGAAGTGATGCCAATGGAGTTGCCCAAGGTTCTTCCACCCCAAAGAGCAATATTTCACCAAATCAAACTTACACCAAGGACGAGGCCGCCCGCACGAGGAGCATACCGGATGGCATCTCCAGAACTAGCAGAGCTGCGAAAACAACTAGACAGATTAATTAGCTCAGGGTTTATTTGCCGCTCGAAAGCACCTTATAGGGCCTCTGTCCTATTTTAGAATAATAAAGATGGGAATCTGAGTCTTTATATTGACTACAGGGCCCTAAATAAGGTAACGGTAAAGAACCACTATTCTATTCATTTGATCGCTAACTTATTTAATTAGTTGAGTAATGCAAAATATTTCACAAAATTCGACTTGAAGTCAGGTATCACCAAGTCAGAATATCAAAGAGAGATGAGTCAAAGACCACATGTGTAACAAGATATGAAACTTTTGAGTAGCTCGTAATGCCATTTGGATAGACCAACGCCCCAGCAACCTTTTGCATGTTGATGAACCAGGCATTTCATAAATACTTGGACAAATTTGTGATTGTCTATTTGGATGACATTGTGATATACAACTCAAGCATAAAGGATCACATGAAGCATCTAAGGTTAGTGTTCCAGAAGTTGAAGGAAAATCATCTCTTTGTGAAGCATGAGAGGTACTCATTTGTGCAAGAGAAGATTAACTTCCTGGGACACATCGTGGGGTAAGGTCAGATCATGATGGATCTAAAGAAGGTGCAAACTATCTCATATTGGCAAGTCCCATCTAATGTGAGCAAGTTGCGCTCATTCCTTGTCCTTGCAAACTATTATTGATGATTCATAGAAGATATTCGAGAAAATCAACACCTTTAACGGATTCATTCAAGAATGACAAGAAGTGGGAGTGAACAAATGCATGACAACAAACCTTCGAGGAGCTCAAGGGTGCGGTAATGAAGGAGCCGGTGCTAGCCCTTCCAAATGTAACCAAGCACTTTGAGGTACAGACTAATGCATCAAACTACACTCTTGGAGGAGTTTTATTGCAGGAAGGCCACCCAGTAGCCTACAAGAGTCAAGAATTAAATGAGGCCGAACGACATTATGCAACCCAGGAGGAATTGCTAGCGATTATTCATTATCTGAGGGCATAGAGGCACTATTTGCTCGACTCCGAATTTGTGGTGAAGACTGACAACACTGCCGCTAGCCATATCCGCACCAAACTGAAGTTGACATCCAACCAGGCTTGGTGGCAGGAGTTCTTAGCAGAATTTGATTTGGTGTTAGAGCATAAATCTGGATGTTGCAATCTAGTTGCATATGCTCTTAGTAGAAGACCAAACCTTGCTACCTTATCTCAAGTAGCCCACCTATCGACACACGAGATTGCCACAGCCATCAAAGAATGGGTAAAATCAAATCTTGAAAAGCATCCAATGGCCGTGACACTATTTCGATTTATCCGGGAAGGCAAGGCTCGAAAATTATGGGCAGACAATGGATTGATCTTCACAAATCGACACCGGATTTTCATACCCAAGGTTGGAGAACTAAGGAGGGTGCTCCTCAAAGAATGTCATGACACTCTGTAAGTTGGCCACCCAGGTGGCAGCATACCCTGATATTGTGACAAAAGGGCTATTATTGGCCTAAAATGAAGGAGGATGTGATGATCTATACGAAAACATGTCTCACCGGTCAGCAAGATAAAGTCGAGCGGCAAAAGACGACAAGATTTCCGGAACCCCTCACTGAACCCAATAGACCCTAGGAAAGTGTTTTTTTAGACTTCATCACAGGACTGCTCAAAGTCAGTGAGTACTCGTGCATCTTGGTGATAGTGGACCGCTTCTCAAAGTATGCCACTTTTGTTTCGACAACAAGAAATTGTTCAAGGAAGGAGACAGCATCCCTTTTTTTCTAACACATCGTCAAATATTGGGGAGTGCCCCAAAATATTGTGAGTGGCCGAGATGGATACTTCATCAAAGCTTTCTGAATAGAACTCTTTAGACTGCTCGGTTCATAATTGAATATTTCATCGAGCTATCATCCTCAAACCAACAGTTAAAAGAAGAGATTCAATGGCCTACTCAAAGATTACTTGCAACATTTTGTAAGTGCCAATTAGAATGATTGGGTGAATATTCTCGATGTTGCTCAATTTTGTTTTAACACTCAAAAGTTCTCTTCTTCAATAAGAGTCCTTTTGAAATTGTAATAAATCAACAGCCACTTCTTCCACGCACTATGGCTAAGCCATGCCAAAGAAAGTGTCCTCTTACTTACAACTTTGCCCGGGAGTGGAAGTAAAACACAAAGATTGCCAAAGCCTACTTAGAGAAAGCGTCTCGTCAAATGAAAACGTGAGCAGATCAGAATAGGCGGCCTGTACAATTCAAGGTGGGAGATCTTGTGCTAATGAAGCTTCTCCAAGAGCAAATGAGATTTTTCCAATGAAGAAACAAGCATCTCCTACAGAAAAACGAAACGCTTGTCAAGATCATGGCTCATGTAGAGAACATATCGTACAAGAGAAATCCTCCAGAATGGACAAAAGTCCACCCCATCTTCCATGTGAACTGTTTGAAGCCATATTATCCTAACATGAAAAACCCATCATGCAATCAATCACAGCGCTCCAACATTCGAATGAAGACTCCACCTGCACTATAATTTGTAGAGATTATTGCTAAATGGGAGGTGACAACATTGACCGAGAAGAAGAAAGAAGTGCTTGTAAAGTGGAAGGAGACACCAACAGAAGAAACAAGCTGGCAACCTATTGAAGACGTGAAACTAAAGAAGTAAGAAGTCAAAGCTAACCTAAAGATCAAGTCAATAAGGACGATGACAACTCAGTAAGGGGAGAATGTTAGAATCTAAATCAACCATATAAATTTTTACACAATTTTTTTCGCATTTTAAATTTTACTAATAATTTAGATGAATTTAGTTTGAATTTTAGTATTATAAAAAAATATAATACCCCATTGTGAAAGTTGGGACCTTCCAATATATATTAGTACCAAATGCCAAAAGGCCCATAAACCTCTTTATAGGGGAATGGATTCTTGAAATCTTCTTCTATATCTAATTGTTGTCTTATTACTATTGATTACTTGTATTTTCACATTTTTAATTGACGAATTCATTGTGTTCTACAAACTCAACACTAGCATAAGTTTCCACGTTGCATAAGTTTCCCCGTTACATCCCGGGACTGATCCCAACCATTCTAAAGTGCTTGTGGTTTAACTTGACTGGTGTCCATTCCCGCTGTCCATTCCCGCGGGAACCGAACGCACCGCACGGTTTGTAACTATAAAAATTTGGACCGAGACACTAGGCACTAATTATCACTAACTAAGCTACACTATTATAGGGTACAGCTTTGAATGTCACCAGGACAATATAGTCTCCACAAGGCAAGGTGCCAACTGACACAATCCAGCCAACGTTGAAGGGCTCGATAGTGTGGATAATATTAGGGAAAAGGTTTAGACTGTTGCATTGAGAATAGGATAGAAGTCATACTTGAAGGGATGGCCTACTCAAGCGATGGGAAAGCTGGATTCTTAAGCCAATTGGATGACACAGTGTTACATGAGACTAAGGTCATAGTTACCAAGTATGCTCTTGTCAAGAAATTAGAATGGTACATAATATCATGCTTTGATAGCTAAGATACATTACGAAATGGATTGCATTCACTAGTTTCATGACCATTACCGGACATAAAGCTGAAAGAGCCAAATGTTAGGGCCAATATATCTTGGAAAAAATTAGCACAAACTGGTGAATTGGTATGTTCCCCAGGATGGACAGGAGCAAAAGTGCTCCACGCAACAAGTTGCTAACCTATCATGGTAAACTGGACGCCAAGAAGCAATCAGTATGCTAGTTGCTCGACTAGAAGGTGTGGGAGCCTCGAAGTTGAGGTAAACAATGCAAAATTCATTGCAAGGAGCTCAACTAGCTTACCTCCAGTGGCTAAATATTAGAGTCGAGACTATTAGATACTCATGTTAAAAAGAATGGCTTTGGCTTGGAGAAATCTCAGTACTAGACAGTCGATTTTTTATGCATTTAGGTGAGACTGTGACTATCCAATCATTATTCCTCCAATACAGCCCATGTAAATGCTTTCAAAAATCTTATAGCACAATCTCATAAAGAAACCAATTTTTTTAACAAAACAAAGTACTATGTGAAGGTCTTCCAAGCGAAGTGTGAAATCATGAAGCAGTTGCATTTAATCTCTTGGTTAGTTAGATGGAGAGGGTGAGTTTAAAGAACTCAATTTATTTTTTCAAATATGAAAAATAAAGAATCATAAGAAAACAAGACAGAGTAAAACTTTGTAGTTATGCAACACCTTTTGATGAGCCCATGTTTAATGATCCCCAAGAATTAAGGACTTGAATACACATGATTAAACCCATTCAAGAACAAGTACCCTTGGTGTTTTCCCCATTTATTATCACAGCTCAAGAGCCGTAAAGCACTAAGAAAAAATCCTTTCAGTTGTTGGTATTCATAAGTAATAAACCTCTACCCGAGTACCCAAATCATCAACCTAAATTGGTCCACCATGTTAGGTTACAGAGTTCAAGTATACGAAGTTAATAGTTTGAACAATGATCCAAGCAAGTACCCATTATCCTTTCACAATCAAGAAACCATTATAACAAAACTAAACTAAACACATTATGGCTAATCTCATGTGCATAATTCAACAAGTAGGGATCAACACTCCCTGACGTGAATACACACTCCTATTGTTTTGCTGCAAAGCAAAAAAATACTTGTCAAGTGTCATCAAATGGCAATCACTTTATCCCGAAGCGGGCTATATTGGCTAGACAGAAGTACGTCATGGCAACCTAGATCAATATCAGCCAAAAGGAAGCTCGGTTGATATTTGATTTTGTTAACTAGAAGCAATATAAAAACTTAACTATGACAATTTGGTTGGCAGGAAGAAGGGCAAAGTATATCACCCTTTGAAATCAAAAAAGCCAACATAAATTTTTCTTACAAAAGAGGGATAAGCTAAATGGATCCTTTCCCACAACACTATACTATGACATAACCCTTTTTTTTTCCGGTAGTTGGCATACCTGTGAATATACTCGTTCTTATTATAGATGAGTATCAATCTGCTTTTTCTTCACTCCTCTACCATCTTATTGCTTAAGATTTGGTTAAATCATACAATACCTTACTTCCCCAAACTTTTTCATGCCTCCACTATTATACCATTAGGCCAAATTGCTTTCCGTACTAATCTTAATCATCCTCAATGCTTCTTTGACTTCCTCTCTTCTTAAATGCCAGAAATGCCAATAATAGGAGCGATTTAGATTTGCCTCAAAGTCACAATGCTCCCCTGGAGTTCTGGCAGTAACCATACTTCCATTATGTGGAAATAATTCTCCATCTCTTTAGCAACCTCGTCTGCAACATGTACCATTCCTCATCATTGTTGAGATATTTATCTTAGTTTAATTATTCTATTCTTCTATCTTTTAATTTAGCTAATCTAAAGACATCCTTTTCTCCCTCTTGGGCGTAAAGTCACTTAAATAAATTATTGTACACTTTAGGCATGGCCTAATATACTGCCTTCCTTAGCTTTTTCTTAACAGATTTATGCTTCTCCAAATTCCCATTTCCACCCATGTACAAACCATTATAAAAGTATCATTTAGCTTTCCTTTCTCTTAGACCTCCTTGCAACAATATCAAGCTTCCTTTTGACTTGTCAAAAATTTCCTTGGTTGCTCTTGGAATACAATTACCTATCACATACCATGTCTCACTTGTACACTTATCAAGACCACGAGAGCCACAATAAACATCCTTTCTCTAAAGAGATTGTGTATCACCGTTTAAGTTCCATCACTAAGTTTTCCATGAACTAGACCTTATCTTCTTCCTATTCAATCTATTAAGATGCATCCAAAACCAACAAATAGTGATGTGTGGTCAAAATTTGCCCGATAATGTTCTCACAATCCTTGCAACTTACAATATAAATGTGACGACCCGACTTTTATTACCATCAAAAGCCGTCGTCAAATCTAAAATCCTTACAATTAACAGATATAAAAGTGAATATAAAAATTTTTCTTTTCATCAATCAAACCTGAGATGCATTCTAAAGATTTAAAATCTTCATAAATCCCAAAATATCACGGAAACATTCATAAGCAGCGGAAATAAAATTACAAGTTCCCTCTAACAAAATAAACAAAACTCCAAAAATCTGCTCCAGCCAGCTTAAACATTCGGCTACACCATAGGATTCTACT
>JAOVVI020004782.1:0-17243 GCA_028571085.2 Nepenthes alata
GATCCACCAAGGATATTCCACGATCTCAAAAGGAATATCAGCAAGATTGGCGCCCTTCAAAGAAGGAAAGCGCCAGAACTTCCCAACTCCTTGCCAGCCAAGGAACTCCAACGGTAACATGCTGAGGAGGAAAGAAATCAATTTGAAAAGTTGACGGCCGTCTCACAAGGCAACAATCCTTCACAACGTGGCAACAGGCATCAACCTCCAGAAGGAAGGCCAGCCAGCAGATCGCAAGGACGATCACTCCTTCCAAAGAAGAGAGATCGCCATCTTCACCATAAAAAGAAACCCTCGGTTCACCATCCAGGGCATGCCTTCTTGGACGCTTTCTTGCATGCTTTCTTAGACGCTTTCGGACAGACTCCCTGGGACACCTGCAGTCACAAAAGAAACCCTAAGTGCTCTGAGAAACGATCTCTCGCTCCCGGCAGCCAAACTCTGAGACAATCAAACTTCACGGCAACGAACGGGTCTCTACAGTCGTTCTCTGCCGTCCCACCACTCAGATTCAAGGAGACCTTACGTCTCTCTTAAATCTGGGACGAATACTCTTTCCCAAGACTCTCCCTCAATTTCAGTTTCTTCCCTCTTGAACACTGTTTTACTGATTTGAGCGTCGGAGTGTTTTCGGTGGGATTATATCCCGCCGTTAACGCTGACCTCTTGTTTGCTTTAGTGGTCGCACTCAGTGAACGGAGCCGATTCAATCCATCCAAGAGAATCTGAATCTGTTCGAAGTCGGATCGAGGTACGCATCAAATTTAATATTTAATTATTATTAAAGGATATTATTTTATATTTAAATTTTAATTATTAAAACTTTTAATTAAAGTGTTTAAATAAGGGAAATGTCTTTAATTTTTTAATTTTTTAAAAAATATTTTTTAAAAAATTAATCGATTTTAGTAAACACATAAAATATCTGTGAGACGTGGCAGAGTCTTCAAATTGCATGACGCCGACGGCCAACGAGGAGCCGAGTAAGAGGGAAACCCCGGCTCTCTGTTTCTGGGCAGGCGGTTCTCGTCGGCTGAAACGAAAGGAATAGAAACTCGGGCTAGAGAGAGGGAACGAGGCAGCAACGTTGATCTTTGATTTCGGAGAGAGATATACGAAATGGATCAGATTTTAAACAAGGTCGGATCTTACTGGATAGGGAAAAAGGCGAGCAAGGAGTTCGACTCCGTTGGCGATGACATAAATGTAAGCCCCAATTCTCTCATTCCCCTTCGATCTTTAATTCGTTGAGCGAATACTATGCTTTTAATGAAAGTTGAGATAAATCATCATTGTTTTGTCAACTTCCATTCTGGTGGGTTTTTTATTTTTAGCTTGAAATTGCGAATTTGGAAGGGTTGATGTTTCGTTGTGTGTGTGGAATTTTTATGATATGGAAGTCTAATTTTTCTTTTATAGCAATAGAAATTGACTTTTCATACGTTTGAAGCATTAAATTTTAAAGATACAGGCCGGAATGGTATCTCTATCGGTTGCCCTCGAATTAACGCAAACATTTTGGGCAGAAATTAATGTTCGACATCATTGGCTGGTTCTGACGGTTTTCGAATCACCAGGAGAAAAACGGATGAAATTTAGGGGAACTGAGTTACAAATTTAGGGAAACTAGAGTCCACTTCTTTACAAGGTCCCATATGCGCCAATTGGAATTATGAAACTTCCTTTCCCTCCTTTAACAATGAAATTCCAACAGTAAGAAGATTGAAATGTCTCCATTTCTTGGCCTTTAAAACATCCAAAGCATGGGGAAGGAAAATCCTTTTATTCTCTTCCCTTCCTTTCTTTACCCTACCTCCAATTTCCTCTCCAACTTCTGAACATAGCATAAAATGAATTTTCTTTCCTTCTCTTTTGAGTTACATCAAAACTATGATCAAATATTTATTCAATGTATCTCTATGTGAATAAAATATATAACAATGCATGAAGCTTTATCTATTTGCACATTCATGTAGTATATCTCTATCTACAATGTAACTTATGTAACTTCTTTTAAGATTAATTATGTATACATGTTCTCTCGATCTTAACATGTAATATCAAATCATTTAAATGGTGATTAAGCATTTACAAGCATTAAAGATAAATAGAAGCAATCATATAGAGAAAATATTGTGTCATGAATAAAGTTTAAGAGAACATAGTTCAATCATAGGCTACATTTAAAATTTTACTAATAAACACTTGTTCATGCTTGAATTAACAACAATCATTGATATATTGATGTTCATCCTTTTAAAGAAGGATTGAGGAAAAGTGAAAGGAAAAGAGAAGAGAAAGGTTGTCCCCGGAGTTGCTGTTTGCTACAAGTTCTGCTTACTGTTTTCCCCCATCTCCAGTACAGCCTGCCGTGGCCTTTCTGCTGTTTTTCTGTATAAACAACTTGCTTCCCTTCTGCCATGCTGCCAGAAAATTCCCCCTTTTGCGTAGAAAATAACCTCCTTTAAATAATAGTCAATGTCCCTTCCTTTTGCCCTAGTTTTCCTTTTATGTTGCATGAAATTTGGAGTTAAATTCTGCTGAATGGACCTCCAAATCTTCCAACGAATCAAGGCCCAAACTTTCATATTCCTGTGGATCTTCAATATTTACTTATCTTGCACATAAGTTTCATTCCAAAATTAGTAGAATCTTAAAGTGTTTGGAGAGACAAAGTTGCAAGACTTGAATTAAACTTTCCAACCACAGCAATTCATCTCAGGTAGGGTAAAATGACCATTTTTCCTTTGTTCTTTCAACAAACTTGTTTCCTAACCAATAATGAATAGAATTTGATTAGAGATCACTTAAGTGGCTGAATTTTATCATAAAATTAGGTCCAAATTATGTATATTATTTAATCACATCAAGTACGCCCGAACGTAAGTTTTGCTAGTGCTAAGCATAATAACGAAATGATTATAATTAAAACATACTACAAAAATTTCACGTGGAAGTTTAGATTGGACTTTTCAAAGAATATTTTCAAAGATTGCATAAAATATATATCTCAAAAGAAAATTAAGTTATTGTAGTGTAAAAGCCTTTCTCTATAGGTTGCCTCATATTACATAAGATTTCTCCTGTGTATGTTGATAGCGTTAACAACTTCAATGATTGATCCAATTTATGCAAACTATGAGATGAACATTGAAATGTGAACCCCATATGCTTGCTTTTCATATCAACTCTCCACTAATGTAGACATTGTACTATTAAAGATCAAAAGGTCTTTTTGAGCTTGTAATGTTGGGCCTAGGGAATTGGTTAATCATCAGAGGGATATGATTCTCAAAAGTGAGCGAACTTTAAGATTTACATGATTGATGACAGAGTTTTAATGCCATGGATAAATTGCATGCCTTCCTCTATAAGAGAAGTTAAGTGACCTCAACATTCATTGAACCAAATGTGCTTGAAAATATCTCAGCGTCCCATTTAGCTGGACACAAATAAGAAAAAAAATGACCATAATTGGGGTTGCCCTTGCATGCCAACCCTATATTTTCCTTTTCTCATTTTCTTTTTATTTTTTTATTAGCTTTTCATCATTTTTATTCTTTCTTATTTTCTTTTTTCTTTTTTTTCCCCAGAAAACAATGCATATTCCACATATCATACTCCTCTGCTTCATCACTTCCTACACTTAAATGTTCTCTCCAAAGTTATAGAGCTCAATGTCATGATCTTCAAAGATATTTTAGAGGGTAAGATAAGTGGTTTAGGCTTTAAACGGGTAGGATAATGTGGTTTAACAAAAGAAGAAGGCTAATGTGTAGACATATATTTGCCTCCGGGTAGGCTAGAAAGGCAAAACCATTTTAAAGATGGCCTAAATCATTTCCCTCATATTGAATTGAATAGGATTTTGCCTTAACAGGTAATCAGGCAAGTTCTAAAGTTGATGATGAGATTTCAAAGAAGGGATAGTTCACATACATTTTCTCTAAGTAATCAATGCTACTAGTTGATCATGGCTATTTGCTTAAGGTGTAGGAAAAATCATATGATCAATTTAATAAACACAGGAGTCAAATTAGGACTTAAACAATATTCTTCATGTTCTAATGAGCCATATTCAATTTTAACCAAATTCTCATTGTTAATATTTGATCATCCGACTAATCATCCGCACAAACAAGGAAAGGATGCGAAAACCCCAACAAAATAAAAACTTTTTAATTTTTTTTTTTAAAATTTAATTAATTTTTTGAGAGTGATGTAAAAAAAGAGATTCAAAATTTTCTACCCCCAAACTAGAATGCAACATTGCCCTCAATGTGAAATAGATAAAATTGTAAAGGTAGAAGACTCCTTTAAATGTATGCAAACTAAAAATGCTAGAGCATCATGTTCTTTATACTTTCTTCCACCCCCAAACTTGATCCAGCCTTGGGTTAAAAAATAAACCACTATTAGTAGAAAATAGAAGCTAGTAACAAATTACAATGAAAAATGAAGCTACTAAAAACTAAGAAATCGGATTGTCTCCTTGTAGTACTTTGTTTATAGTTTGGAGATAGACTCAATCAAGTGACCTATATTCCCGTTGTACGGACACCTTTTGATGGTTGAGGTCATCATGTATGTAATGCTGACATTGACCGTTCACTTTGAAGCTTTCTTGATCACCCTTTCTAATTTCCACTGCACCATAATGAAAGACATGAACCACCACAAAAGGGCCCTTGAATTGTAGAGAAGGACATGATCTCCCGGTTTGAATTCTCGGTAGATGATGTGTTTGTCATGCCATTTCATTATTTTCTCCTTATAAATTCGTGTGTTCTCATAAGCTTAGCTTCTTAACTCATCCAATTTGTTGAGTTAGATCAATCTCTTCTTCCCCACAGCAATGATATTAAAGCTTAGCAACTTCATAGTCCAATAGGCTTTGTACTCTAGTTCCACTGGCAAGTGATAGGCCTTACCAAATACAAGTTGATAAGGGGACATACCCAGTGGGGTTTTGACTGCATTGCTGTAGGCCTATAGTGCATCATTCAGTTTGAATGACCAATCTTTCTAAAATATTCACTATCTTCTCTAGAATCCTTTTCAATTCTCGGTTAGAATTCTCCACTTGGCCGCATGTTTGAGGATGGTATGCCATAGTTCCATATTTCTTCAAAAGGGTGGCGAATTGATGATTGAGGAAGAGTGTACCTCCATCGCTTATGTTTGCTCACTGTGTGCCAAACCTCATATAAATGTGCTTCTTGATGATCTTTACCATAACTTTGGCATCATTAGTAGGCAAACTCATGGCTTGCACCCATTTGGAGACACAATTGACGACCATGAAAGTGTATTGGTTTCCATAAGATGGTGTGAATGGTCCCATAAAATCAATGCCCCAAAATCAAATAACTCCATCTCCAATATTGTTTGAAGTGATATTTTATTTCAATGGTAGATGCTGCCACTTCTTTGACATCAATCACATGTGGAAACAAAAGTATATGCATCGTTGAATAGTGTCAGCCTATAAAAACGAGATTGCAATACCTTTGCTGCAGTTTTTGTAGCACCTGACCACCATAATTGGATGAGTGGCAATGCTGAAAAATATCCTCCATTTCCTCTTCTGACACATGTTCTAATCATTTGATCTGCAAACCACTTGTATAAGAATGGTTCCTCCCAAAAATAGTGCTTGACATTGAACAAAAGCTTTATCTTTTGCTGCGGAGAAAAGTCAAGATGAAGGATGTTACTTGCTAAAAAATTCACAAGACTGGCATTCCATGGTTTTTTTGTTGTGCCAGGTGCAAATAGGTGCTCACTGTGAAACACTTCATTTATGGATCCTCGTCTCCATTTCACATGCTATTGGCTTCCAATCTTGAGAGGTGGTCTACCACAATGTTTTGTGTTCCCTTCCCGTCTTTAATCTCCAAATCAAATTCTTGTAGAAGAAGAACTCATCTGATGAGTCTTGATTCTGCATCTTCTTTCTCAAGAAAATATTTCTAGGTTGAATGATTGATATAGACAATCATCTTAGCTCTAATGAGGTAAGATCAAAACTTGTCAAAAGGAAACACCATTGCAAAAAGTTCCTTCTCCTTCGTGGCGTAATTCAATTGTGCATCATTAAGAGTTTGACTTTGCATAGTAGATCACTCATATTATCTTGTCCTTTTCTTGACCTAAAACAGCCCACACAATATAGTTACTAGCATCGCACATCAATTCAAATGGTAGGATCCATTCTGGAGCAACAATGATGGGTGCTGAGATTAGCTTCTCCTTCAAAGTGTTGAAAACCTCCAAACATTCCCTTGTAAAATCAAAAGAAGTGTCTTTAATTAACAATGTGCAATGCAGTTTGGTGATTTTTGAGAAGTTTTGAATAAATTGTCGATATTTGCATGCCCCAAGAAGCTTCTCACGGTCTTCACTGAACTTGGTGGAGGTAATTTTTTTTATGACCTCTACTTTGGCCTTATCTACTTCAATTCCTCTAGGAAAAGTCCAATGCATAAACGCAATCCCTTCTCTAACCATGACGTCACACTTCTCCCAATTCAAGGCTAAGTCGACAACCTCACATCTTTTCAACACTAATTTTAAATCGTCCAAACACCTATCAAACGAAGAGCCAAAAATAGAAAAAGCGTCCATGAATACCTTTAAGAACCACTCCACCATATCTGAAAATATTGCCATCATGCACCTTTGGAAAGTGGTTGGTGCATTACATACGCCAAAAGGCATTCTCCAAAATGCAAAAGTGCCATAAGCACATGTGAAAGTGGTCTTCTTTTGATCTTCCGAAGCTATGGAAATTTGATTGCAATCTAAATATTCATCAATTAAACAATAATGATCATGTCCACCTAGCCTTTCCACCACTTGGTCAATAAACTGCAAACGGAAGTGATCCTTGCGTGTTGCCTTGTTTAGTTTCCAGTAATCAATGCATACATTCCATCCTGTTACCACCATGGATGAAACTATCGGTACCAGTTGCGGTTATATTGCTATCGGACATATCAGCCAATATGTATTGGTATTAAATATATCAGACAGAAAAACAAATTTTTAAAAATCGTAAGTTAAAAGGGTCATATCGGCCGATAAATTGGTTATATTGGCAGACACAAAAATATATTACAATATTATCGCGTTATCGGGAAATATTGATATTGGGGGTACTAACACGTATCAACCGATATTTGCATTAATAGTCACCGTTTTTGTAGGAATGAGCTCGTTATTGTCATTAGCAATTACAATTATGCCTCCTTTCTTCGAGGTCATTTGTACTGGGCTCATCCATGTACTATTCGAGATGGGATAAATGATTCCTGCATCTAATAGCTACAGATTTTCTCTTCTCACCACTTCCTTGATGTTCGGATTCAACCTTCTTTGGTGCTCTATGAATGGCTTGCAAGCTTCTTTCATCCATATCTTATGCATGCAAATAGAGGGGCTGATTTCCTTGATGTTGGCTATAGCCTATCCGAGAGCACTTTGATACTCTCTCAACGCACGAATGAGCTTCTCCTCTTCAACTTCATTCAAATGACTGGGAATGATGACCGTGAATGAAAATGATTCACCCAAATATGCATATCGAAGGTGCGGTGGTATTTGCTTCAATTCAAGCTTCGTGGGTTGTGGAGTGGGAAGATTTGAACTGCTGACTTGAATAACCTTGTAAGCTGGGTGTATGTGTAGTTGTGATGGTGAAGCATCAAGATGGCGGATTGCCTCTTGTTTGTCTTCTTCACCACCAGACACAAATATCTCGGTTGGTTGTAGGCATGCTTCAAGGGGGTCATTTGGGTGCCCCATCATGAAATTCTGGGTGATCCACCATATCTATGGAAAAGTAAGAGGCAGTTGAAGTTGATGGATGTTCATAACTTCAAATACATGAAAGGGCATGGTCTCATCATGAACTCTTAGTGTGAGTTCTCCCTTCTGATTATCAATTAAAGTCCATCTGGTGACTAAGAATGGTCAGCTAAGAATTAGTGGCGTGTCCCTTCCTCTTCCATGTCAAGAACAACAAAATCAACTGGGAAGATAAACTTATCCCCCTTGACTAGGACATTCTCAATGATACCTAAGGGAGCTTGATGGATCAATCTGCCAATTGTAGAGAGATGGTGGTTGGCCTAGCTTCTCTTATGCCAAATTTCCTGAAGGTAAATAAGGGCATCAAATTAATGCTTATTCCCAAATCGCATAAAGCATTTGAAAAGAATGATCACCAATGATGTAAGGTATAGAGAAACTTCTTGGATCTTTTAACTTAGGAGGTAGTTTGTTTTGCAAAACTGCACTACTCCTCGGTTAACATAACCATCTCATAATCCATTAACTTCCTCTTGCTTGACAAGATCTCCTTCATGAATTTCACAGGATTAGGCATTTGTTCTAACATATCTGCTAAAGGAATGCTAATATGCAACTTTAAAAAAAACGTCAAAAAACATTGAAAAATTGCTTATCTAGCTTGTACTTTTGAAGACGAGAAGGAAATGGAATTGGTGCGGCGTATTTCCTCGCATGAGCTTCTCTTTCTTGCTCCTTGGTTAAATTTGGTTCAGCGTACTTCTCTTACTCTTCACATAATTTTTTCTCTTCATCCTTGCCTTCGGCTTGTTCAATTGCTTCATGGTGGCATGACTTTGACCTGCTCATGTTGGAATCCTTTAGCTTTCTACAGCTGTTCAAAGTGATAGCTTTTACGTACCCCTTAGAACTTGTCTCAGTATTACTTGGAAGTGAGCTTTGAGGCCGGTTGGACAACATATTGAAATGTTCCCCATTTGAAGTTCTAAGTTCTGAATAGGTGCCCCTTGATTTTGAAAATTTGTTTTTGACTCATCCATAAAACTCTTTATCTTGGTGATGAAGAATGAGTAGAGGTGGCTAATTATGACATAGGTTCTTCCAAGTTTCTCCTCTTCTCTTGTGGTGGAGGTGCTCGAGATTGTTTCCTTCTTCTTGGTTACTTAATGAAAAGTTTGGATGGTTTCTTTATCCTAGATTGTATGTGTTGGAGTATGGATTGTGATGGGTTTTTGAAAGTTAGAAACATAATTAGCATTGTCCTTCACCGATGGGAAAAGAGGATTCCACGCTTGGCAATCTATTCCTGCTTGATTGCCTCGACACCATTCACAAGTCATACGGGGGGCATGAATGACATTCACCTTCATGGACTCCATTTGCTTTGGGTGATACCGAAGGAAAATGATGCTGTCTCTCCCCTGGTCTTTGGAGAGGAGAAGGTAGAGAAGAAAACGTCCTTAACACCTGAAGCTTGCTGTGTAATTTCATAAAGAAAAAAAAGTATATGAACCTTAGTGAGTTCAGGCTTCAAACTAGTCTCCTGGACTAAACTGACCTGAGGGCTGAGGGCCGAAACTTAGGCTTGAAGAGTTGTGTGCGTTTCAAGCTCATACATCTTTTCCAAATGCTCATATGCCTCTTCATGAGTCTTACTCATAAGTGCTCCCTCGGCTGCTACTTCATTCATAATTCTTGTGTTGACTGTTATAGCAGATTTGAACTTGTAACCATTTTGGTAAGCCATGGGGTGGTATCCTTCTTATCAAATCCTTGTACTGCTCCCATACTTCGTATACAAACTATTTCGAAGGATGTAGTAATGTCACTCCTTATAAAGAACTTGGCTAAAATGTTTTGAGCCAACTCCACCCAAGTAGTAATGCAATCGAGTGGTAGTGAAATGAGACACCTCATTGCCTTGTCTCAGAGTGAAAATAGAAAGAGTCTTAATCTAATGGCCTGAAAATTCCATTATGCCTGAAAACTCTATTATTTCCAATTTCCATGAAATTGGAAATATGAGCATTTCTATCATCACTTGACATGGCTGGCTTGATTTTGAAATTATTAGCTTGCATGGCATGTCTCTATTATGCTTGAACAAGTGCAATGACCACTTGGACTACATAGTCTTGAAGAGCCCTAGGATATCTCACTTCTTGGATTTGATCAGCCATGTGTTGCTTTGCTCTGGCGTGTTGTTGATATATTTTTTGAATCTTGAAAACTAGAGGTAGTAGTTACACCCTTTTAGATTGTCACATATAATTTCAAACCTACATAAAAGATTCACGGAAAGTAAGTAACAACACTGATTGTAAGCTACAAATCATTTTTTGTAATGCTTTTATAGGTGAACTATATGCAAAATAGATCAAAACTAAACAATTAAGTTAATCAAACTGTGCCTATAGTCAGACAAAAAATTCAAGGAAATAAACTAAAGCATTTAATAAACAATTTAGATTAACATCAAGATAAAGTGGTATTAAAATTAGTAAAATATATTCAATCCCTGACAACAGAGCCAAAAACTTATTGTGCTAAATCGCAAGTGGACGATATCATGATAAGTAATAAAGTGTTTGATCGAGTATCGTCTTCCAAAAATTTTGAATTTTCCTAAGTACCAAAATGTGCCTGATTTTAATATTATCTACATAACTGAATTAAATGAGGGAATAGCTGGGTAACTAATCGAATAATTAATTACTATGAAAATTGCGCTAAAATGAGATTAAATTCAATGAAAAAAGATAGTAGGGCACGTTCGATTTTATCTATGTATTCCTATGTACTTCTTTGAATTTCTCATGAAAATTATTCAATCATAATGACAATCAAGATAGTAAGGATATTTAATGCTTTTTTCTGAGTTAGATTAAAACTATGATCAAATATAATAAAATACATAATCATGCATAAAGTTTAATCTATCTCTTCAAGTATTATACAAGTCTATGCAATATATCTTTGTCTACAATGTAACTTATATCACTTCTTTCAAGATCAATTATGTATGCATCACCTCTCGGTCTCAGCATATAATATTAAACCATTTAAATGGTGATCAAGCATTCAAAAATATTCAGGATAAAGAGAAGCAATCTTAAAGAGAAAATATTATCACGAATTAATTTCAAGAGAATATAGTTAAATCATAGGTTACATCTAAAACCCTAGTAAAAAAATTTAGTTCATGTTTGAATGAACAACAAACATGGACATAGTGATGTTCATCCTTTTAAAGAAGGATTGAGGAAAAGAGAAGAGAAAAGTTGCTCCTGGCGTTGCTGTTTGCTGCCAGTTCTACTCACATTTTTTCCCCTCCAGCACAGCCTGCGGTGGCCTTTCTCCAATTTTTCTTTGTGTAAACAACTTGCTGCCCTTATATCGTGCTGCCAGAAAATCCCTCCTTTTGGATAGAAAATAGCTCCTTTAAATAATAGTCAAGGTCCCTTCCTTTTGTCCTAGTTTTCCTTCTATATTGCATGAAGTTTTGGAATAAATTCTGTGGACCTTCAAATCTTCCAATCAATCAAGGCCCAAACTTTCGTATTTCTACAGATCTTCAATATTCACTTATCTTGCACATGTGTTTTATTCCAAAATTATCAGAATCTTAAAGCACTTGTAGAGATAAAGTTACAGGGCTTGAATTAAGCTTTCTGACAACACCAATTGATCTCGGGTAGGCCTAAAATGACCATTTTTCCCTTGATCCTTCAACAACTTGTTTTTCAACCAACAACGAACAGAATTTGATTAGAAGTCACTTAAGTGGGAGAATTTGTTATAAAATAAGCTCCGAATTATGTATATAATTTAATCATATCACTGATGTCATACATTGTTTGGTTGAATATATCATGGTTTTAATTTCATAAAAGGCTGCATCATCAACCTTTCAATGCTTGCACTTTTGGTCTCCTATGTCTTTAGCATCAGTAAAAAAAACGTACAATTTCCACTGATCTCCGGCTGCGGCGAATCCCAATGTCATGACATGATCAAAGAATCCAACACAAGCTGTAAAATTGGGATCCTTAGTGCTTGATATTGGGTTAATCAAGTGGCTGAGCTTTCCTTTCCTTTTAATTTTTCTCCCACAACTTGGGATCAAACCAAATAATTCCTTCCATTAAGTCAATAGGATCATTGAATGACCCCAAGTTAATGAGATATATTTTGGATGGGCAGATTTGCTTGGGCTTGTGGAGGATTTGAGTTTGCGAGGTGGTGGTGACCATCTTAATTATTCTGCAATGAAGGCAGTATATGTCTGAAATTTTTTCTCTGCCATGAAAGAGGGGCTATTGGCATTGAAGGCCAAAAGTAGCCCTAGGAACAAACCCTAGGCTTTGATACCCTAGGAACAAACCCTAGGCCATGTTATCACACTTTATGATTTATAAATTTCGTTGTCATCGATCTAGAATCAATAAAAAAGGAGCAAGTCTAGGGATTATTGTATTACCAAGGTGGCCAGATTGTAGCCATATATTTAAAAAGAAATCAATCATGTACTACTATACAATTTTTTTTTAAGTGAAAGACTATTCCCTTGATTTCTTGGTCAATCAAATCTCTTATTTGCCAACAGCCTCTTGATTGCCAAGTCAATTAAGCCCATTTAATTTGCTATCCAATCCTCCACATATCCTTAATTAGATCATTGAGGATATGCCAACAATATGTTAACACTCAGCATAGGCCGATTCATTGAGGTCACTTGTGAGAAAAAATTATATACAATCTATTTTATGTGGAAAGCCATTAAAAGCTTTTGTTTTATCAATTTTGGGACATTTGGGTCGAAAAATCTGATTCTATGCTTTAGAATCATTTTAAGGGTGGTATAAAATCCTGCAATGGCCATGACACCATGCTTTATCATGCTGTAGCTGTGAATGCAGCTGCGATTGGGATCCGTAGTCATCCAATCATAGGCTAGCCGTTGATTAATAACTTTCTCATGGATTGGATTAGGATTGGTCTCTTGGCATGTCCAAACTTTCATGGTTGATTTCAAGAATGACTTGGTGGGATACTTGAAATTAGGTTGTCAAATGCTGTAAACTTGTCATGGAGCTTGCATTTTGGGGATTCAAGTTATGATTACAACTCTCAGATGGTGACTACAGTTTTGTTTCATCAATTTATGTATCCCCTCGTGCTGGTAGAAGGATTATAAATGCGATATACTTTGCAGATAATATATGCTAACTCAAGAGGTATTGGATTATCCTATTCATATTAATCACTCCATCCTGGAATATTTGCAGTCATGCTTCCAACATTTGTTGCTTAAAATACATGTAGTTAAACCTGATAAAATAATTTGATGTGAAATTGTAACAAAACATTGGTTTGCTAATGGCTTCTTAATCCTATGCTCTCTTTCATAGCATGTTCCTTCTGTATGTGGATATTTACTAGTCAAAACCCTCATGTTGCAACATCTTTCTCTTTTAAGTTTGTAAACCAAAGCCATGACAAGACATATTAAATCCTAAGTATGATGTTTACATGAATTGGAATATGATATTGTAGTTTAGGGAATCACACATCTAAAAGATTGCTTAGAACAAATTGCATTTGGTTGTGGCATTTCTGTGGAATTTATGTTTGCCTACAAGGATTAGCCTTTTCTTTTTCTTCTTTTGGCTTTCCTGGAGCAGGTTCTACAAATTCTTATGACTCATTTTCTTTTTGTAATTAGTCCTTCTCTAGCAGCATCAGTGGCAGCACCCAATGGTTGGTTAATAAAATCAAAGGTTCGTAATGCTTTTGCATGATTGTTTATTTTATTTCTCTGCGCTTACTGTCTCCTTATATCTGCTATCAAAATCATGTTTGTTCTCAGAAAGTGAGCCATTTTGCTTTCTGTTTTTTAGTTGTACATAGTTTATATTGGTATTGAAATGCTTGGCCCCAAGTAAATGTTTTTAAAAAAAAAAGCAGCATGAAACTATGACAATGAAGCCTTAGATGCATGGATCCATTTCTTAGTCTTTTGATGTTTATATTGAAATATACCAACGTGATTCAGTGTCATTGACTGTTGTATTTACTCAAATTAGAGTTCAGTGCTTTTAATTCCCACAACATAGCACAATCTTTACTTGCATTTTCTTATACATAACAATGGTGAAATCATGTGCATGTGGGAAAAATGCTGGCATCTGGTCGCGTATTGCAGGCACCACTTGATAGATTTTCCAATTAATTTTGTCATTTTACTTTCGAGGATGTAAACATGTGCACAAGTATTATCATAGTCATGAAAATTAGCATTAATTTTGTCATGAAGGCTTCAAAATCTATAATTTTTTCATGTGTCTATTATTGAATTTACCCGAGTCTTGACAGCTAACTTTTAATTTCACTACTATTCTTCTACTTCAAATCTTTTTTGGGGGGAGAGGGGTTGTAGGAAAAGGGGATGTGGAAATAAGATCTACCTGTGATGTTAATTTGGATGCGTATTGCTTGTTTGTTGCCTAAATGGTACTTTGGATGAATATTGCTTGTTTGTTGCTTAAATGGAGCTAGAGAAATTCAGTGTTGGAGAAACATTTTGGAGATAGTTGTCAAGTAGGGTTGCCGTTATGTGATCTAATGGTCATTTATTTGAGTCGTGGAAAATATTTCTTATAAAATTTTAAGGTAAGATCATGTATAATAGATTTAAAAGTGCTCCGACCCTTCCTAGTACACCCTTTGCATAGCTGGAGCTTTGTTATGTAGGGTCATGTATTCTAGGTAATGAATTGGTTTTTTCCTCTAGATTTTCACCCCTGGGAGTGGGGTCTGGAGTTGTAGGATAGTGGTTTCCAACCAAGGACCTGTCATTTGACAAGCACAAACTCACTACGGGATCAAGAGATTGCAAGTATTCAGTAAGCAAAACCGTGCGTCATTTTTAAATTGATTGGTGTATGGAAGCTGCTGAGGTGCCAATTTGTTTGGGAGCCTGTGATGGTAGTCCTGTGGTCAGAAATTCATTAGTTTCACGTTGACAATCCAGATTATCCAGGTTAACAAGTACCGCTCACACCAATTGCCTGTACTTTGGGATTATATTTTGTCATTTGGAACGTGAGAAAAAAATGAATAATCATCAAAGTTGTGGGCCCTTCCCTGATAGAACTATTGAAGTCAAGGAATATAGGAATTTCTCCAAAGGGGACATGAGATACCCTAGTCCCTTCTGAGTGTATAGGAGCTGGTTATTCCTGAGAGAATTCTTGATTCTGGTCAGTTTCCATATAAATGAAAGAATATAAGAGGGGAAAGACATCATACCAAGATCGTAACCTAAAAATAATGGATGTGCAAGTACTTGTTTGAGCATAAATGATCAACTCCTTATCAATCTAGATTTATTCCAATAATTATTGTCAAACCAATGATTCATTATTGGATGACATAGAAACAACCAGACCTGTGTATGTAGTAATATTAAGATTTTTTTTTTTTGTCAGCCTTCGTAATTTATAAAAACAAATAGATAATCTCGTAAAATTGATGGCAAAAGCCCTTGATAGATGACAATGACCATTTCATTAGACATGCATATGTACTTTGTAGAAATGATAAGGCCTATTCTTTTGTTTGGTAGAATTGGTCTGAATGCTTCTCAATTAAGAGTTTCTTCTCATTAAATAAAATATTTCTTTTCTTAATTATATCATATTACAATCCTATACCTTCTTAAATTACAGTCCTAATTATAATAATTGTGATAAATTACAATAAATCAGAATTGACTGATTAAGGTAAATATATGCAATTTATAACTAAGGATATCATGCAAATCTAAACAATTCATGTATATTATATCCCGTTGACAACCCCCCACAAATTGATACTGGTTGATCAAGAAGTATCGCTTTGTTAACTATGAATTGATGTTAATGGCAAGAGAGAGCTTTGGTAAAAACGTTTGCTATTTGAAGATCGGTAGAGATGTGAGGAAGAGTGATCACTTATTGATCAAGTGCTGTATGGATATAGTGATAATTAATTTCAATGTACTTTGTGTGTTCATAAAAGACAGGATTTGGTGGCAATTTGAATAGCATTTGTGTTTTTAGTATGAAGGGTGATTGGATTAAGTTGGGGAATGCCAAATCCTCTTACCTAGTCCCATAACCAAACAATTTTCAAGCAAGATGAAGACATTGCATGGTATTTTGACTCGGTTGAGGATTTTGATATATGAACTTACGTTTTACTCTTTCAAGAAATAAGAGTATTACCAATGAATATTCACCAACTAGTAATGAAAAGACAAGTATCAGAACAACATGTTCAATCAGCATCACTGAATCCCTGTAAGCGAAGAGAATTCTTAGTTGGAAAGAATAATCCTCTACTTAAAGTATTCTGTAGGTAATGAATTACCCGTTTCACTACTACAAAGTGTGAGTATCGGGTTGCCTGTATAAACTAACTCATCTACTAGACTATAAAAGAGATATTAGATCAAGTAATCGTTAAGTAATTTAAACTTCTTGCCAATTGCCGATACATAGATGGATTAGACAGTAAGTCTCATTTCTCTTGCTAAAGCTTCAAATTAACCAAGCTCACGGTGCCTACTTTTAACCACATAAAGAACGGTACAATATCCTAAGAATTTACCCAACTATGTAATAACAATTTCAACTTATACACTTCAGATGAGTAATGGATGAACATGGTGAGAGATGGAGTTATGTAAACTTCTTGTCACGTCCCAGATCCCAAAACTGAATTTATTTTATATTAATTCAATTATTAATTTAAATCAGTTTAAGCCTGTAGATTTAAAAATCTATGACAAAATAAAATCCCAAATAAATATCAGATGTGAACCTGCAAATCGAATACTGATATACGATTTGAATTAAAATATTAATACAATCATAGGATCCCAAAGCAATACCTACAAGTGGCACCAAACAAACAATGTAAGACCTTAATAAATCAGAATACTAGAAAATCACAACTTTACTGAATTATTGAAAAGAAAATAAAAATCAACTCAGTCAACGACACATTGCATTACCAATTTTTAAATTATAACAAAAAATTCCAAATAATTAAACTAACAACATAAACCATTGTTCTTGCTGAATAATAATACATAAACTGATTTAAAAATCTTAATTTAGCTCTTTGAAACAGCAAAACTTTTGATCTGAACTTCTGCAAGTAACCTGAATCCACTAATCTGAAGGGTTAGCAAAACGAAAGCAAAAATGAGTTAATTACTCAATAAGGTATGAAATTTTCATAAGTAAACATATATATATATATCAAAAACAAGTTAGAATATGACATGATCAAATTTTCATAAAACCAATAACATTCTTTCATAAACTTATCATGCAACTTCGAACTGACGATTATTTGAATAAATTGTACAATTTCATAATCAT